>PHNY01289454.1:626-14109 GCA_003724115.2 Anethum foeniculum | reverse complement strand
GGACCGACGAAATTTATTACTTAAGCGAGGTTATTACTTTATCGGATATTACTTAATCGAGGTTTAACTGTACAATTACAAATAATAATATCGTTGTGAGCAATCGATATAAAAGCCATAATTTCCTCGATAAGGAATATTGTCCAAAAAAAAAAAAAAATGAACTTACGCAGGCGGCAATTTATCTTTCACATGATTGGAGTATACAATCATGGAAGCTGGCCTACTATACATGATGGGAAAAGCCAAGCTGCATGCCACAAGAACCTGAAGCAAAAATGATTACTAAGAATTTGAATATATTTCATTTCTGACTATAAAGAGTTCTTAATTCTAAACATAAAAACCCAATACGCCGACAGATCTATTGATGAAAGCTGGTACTTTTACATACCACACATTTGAACACTTAACTGCCACCCGTCAAACTGCAAAACTTTCATTCAATGATCGCTGCTGTTTGTTCACATTCACATAACTAAAATGACAAATCACAGAGCATGCATATAGTATTAAAAATAATTAAAGGTGGAGCATTTTCATGGACCTAACCAGATTGTCACACTTATAATTTGTTTATTATCAAGAAGAAGCAAGTAGGCATAATTGAGACTCTAAAATTGACAAATACATATTCTATCTTGACAATAATTTATAACAATCATATCTTGACAATGATTTATGATCACAAAGTCCAAAAAAGGTATTAAACCTAGATAAAGGAAAAGATCATCTAAGTTGTGAGATTGCTGCACTAAGAGAAATTAAATTTATTTAATACTCTAATCAAACAATGGGACTGCATATAAAATATGTATATACAATAGGTAAAAGAGATAGAGATCATATATGATTCTAAATCAAACTAAAAAGGGAGAGAAATAGAGATAAACGGCATTCAATATCAAACACCAAACAAATATATAACATAAAATTCGTAGCAGGTTTAAGCACGAACAAAATAATTAAAATTTCGTTTAGTTATTTTATCAAACACTTGGACTGCGAAAACAAAACCCCACTTCCTCACTTCTCTTTAACCACCATTCTGCAAGAAAAAAATAGATTAGGTCCCTTATTATAAGACAGTAAACAAAGGCCCACTTCCTCATCTTAATGAGTTAATTAGTATCATCGCACAATTGTAATCACATTAATCAAACAATTGATAGTAAAAAAATTAGAGAAATTCATAAAGATTCATTAAAGCAACATATCAAACACTTGTGTCATATATACTAACTTTAATACATAATCAATAACTAACAAAAAAGTTAACGAAAGAATGGATGAAGTTGCTTATCATTATCACCATCGAAATATCTTCACATCATTATCACCATCATCTGAAAGAATAAACAATCATGATTAGTTCGCGATGCATACATAATTTACAAATAAAGAAAATGATATATAAGATATAAGAATAGAGAGTAAAAGGCAGAGATATCAAGAATATGAGGAAGCCATAGAGATAGTAGATGAATATATTTATGTGATTTTGCAATTCAAAATTCAAATTATATGCAGTCGAGCACTATGTTTTGATCTGCCATGGTATTATGAAGCGTGTAATAAGCCTGTATGCATACACATTTAACAGATATTTGTACGTAAATACGGTTGTAATATTATAAAGCAGTGGCAATATACTGTAATTATCTAAAATTTTGAAGGGCGTTTAAGTCATTTCGGCCTCAAAATGGATTGAGGCTTTATACTCTTAAGTTGATATAATAAAAACACGGGCAAATTCGTCATTTCACATGAATAAAATGACTCACTAATTATATACCCATATTGGGCTATTATATATAGAAAAGATGTCGTTTTCAAATCTTTTTGGATTTTGATTTCTTTATTAAAAATAATGGCATTTTACTATATACTTTCATGGCATATTAGTTTAGCAAAAAAAAAAACTGATGAAATATGTTACAAAATTTTCATATTTCTATTATAAAATACAATAATATCTTATAACTTATTACAAGTCCTTAGAAAAAGAAAAACTTATTACAAGTCCAAGAGACTTCAGTTGAAAAGAATTTTAATGAATCTTTGTTACTGAAATATAAATAAAATAATAGTAATATCAATTTTTCATCCTGATTACCTAGTTGTTGTATAATTTCCCTCACATTTAAATTTTATAATAAATCTCCTAATAAAGCTTTATATTTGTAAGATTTTAAATTTAGCTCCTTCCAATATCCAATTATAAAACAAGGTTAAGAATAACACATTTGCCTCTTAGTACTCAATTAAGCTAACTGAAGCAGATAAATGTTCAAGCAAGGTATTAAAAACTTATGATGTTTATGTTATGAATGAATTGATTTTATCATGCGATTTGAAAGGATTGCTAATTTCTGCCACTAATTCACGCTTTTCCCATTTTATTTACTAGTTTATAACCCGTGCGAAGCGAGCTTAGTCTTGTTTTTCAATATATATATATATATATATATATATATATATATATATAATGATATAGTCATAGTTTGTTTGACCTCTTTTTGTCAAACTTGTGAGCTGTGTTTATTTTAAAATTATGTGTTTATTTTTGCAGTAGATTTGATTTTGAAAAAAGATCGTTATAAAGAAATCGTTGTTGAGAGTATTCGAATATTATATAATATTATAAATATTAATAGTTACTTATTTAATTACATGTATTGTTTAGAACTAACAATATAAATTCTAAATTTTAATATCGCTGTTGAGAGGATTCGAACTTGTGTTTTTGATTGCATAGCCTAAATAAAAATATTTTTAATATTGTTTTTGTGAGGATTCGAACATTGATCTTTTGGTAAATATCATAAATAGAGGATATTTTTTAGTATAGATCTAATGGATGTAATTTAGTTACTGAATATCTAACTGTCATTATTCTTTTTGTGGTTGACCCAAACTATTAACAATTATACATTGTTTTGCTTATTATAGTTTACTATAGATGTTTACTTACTCCTTTGTATATTAGTTTTTGGTATAATTTTTTTTTAAATGCAAATAGATTTTATTAACTCAAATGCAAATAGTTTTTGGTATAAACTGATAATCGATTAGTTTTGGCCCTTTTGGGTGTCTTAAATAAAGAAATCCCGATAAAATGCTAAATAAAATAATATCAACATTCATCTAGTAGTAGATTAATTTTATAATAGCTGTCACAGCAACCGATTATTATAAAATTGATCTGGTAAGTAGGAAGCTAACCTTTCTTTTTTAATACTTCCTCGGTCCCTTTCATTCATATACATTTTTTTTATGTCCCATTCATTTTTATACATTTTAAAAGTTACTAAAAATAGTAAAATTTTATAATATAAAAATTAACTACATTCACTACTTTCTTCCCCTACACTCATTTTATACATTAATATTTAATTGACCCCACCACTTTACCCACTTTTCTTACTTTTTATCATTAAATCACACTTTTTCTTAACCTTCGTGCCCTATTCATACGTATACAATTCGGTGGACGGAGGGAGTAGTTAACAATTCGTAAGAAAATAACTAAGTAGATATAAAATACTAACAAATGTCTAATTATTAAAAATGGAATATATTACATAATGATAATCCTACTTATACTGAATTTCTGAAAAATTGTCAGAATTTTAAATTCGTAAACAAATAGCTGGTTTTAATTTTTACGTTTAAAAAAATGGATCCGGCTATTGAAAGGAATATATTTTTTTAGAAAAAGGAAATAAAATCAATCCATTTCAATAGTACCCTAATATAACTTACATATTAAACAATTTGTTTATTTTTCGCATCTTTAATTTTTATGTTAAGAGAGTAAATAATTTCTTATTGGGCCGTCACTAAAACACCCAAAAATACAGGCCTAGCCGTCTGTACAAGGCCCAAACTTACAAGTTAAGCATGAAATTCACCCACCTTATCTAAAATTTGAGAAAACAAAAATCTATAAATACCAGGGTTTATCACTTGAACAAATTAGGGTTTTTGTAAATCTATACACACAAAGCTTCTGTGTCTATATTATCTGGAAAAACAGCATGGATAGATACATAAAAGTGAAGAAAACAAAGGCGGAGAGCGCGATTAACGAGAATGAGATCAGAATCACTTCGCAAGGCTTTGTTCGGAACTATATCAGCTACGCTACTTCTCTTCTTCAGGTATAAATTCATCATTATTATTATTTATTAATTTTTTTAATTAATTAATTAATTTATTTTTTGAATTTACAGAATGTTTTTGTTGTAGTTATAGATATAGTGTTGTTTAATTACTATTTTGTTATGATTTGATGCTTTTTCGTGTTCGAATGTGTGTTTGTAATGATGCTTGTTCTTCGTTAATTAATCAAATATTTGCGTATTTGCGTAATTAGGTATGTGTGAGTTTGTGTGTAATGATGCTTAGTAATTAGTCGAATATTTGGTTAAGTAGTTAAGTCTGTGTGTAATGCTGCTTAGTAATTAGTCGAATATTTGGTTAAGTAGTTAAGTGTGTGTATAATGATGCTTAGTAATTAGTCGAATATTTGGTTAAGTAGTTAAGTGTGTGTGTAATGCTGCTTATTCTTCGGTAATTAATCGAATGTTGTACGGAATATTTGTGTAGCTAAGAATGAGAGTGAGTGATACAGGGTTGGTTAATAAGTTGTTTATATAGTTGTATTTGTATAAATAATGATGTTGTTTGTTTATTAATTGATTACTTACTTGATTGATCGGTTTTGTGATTCGATTTATAAAATATTTGTGTATAAGAGATTAGAGTGATAGATACGGTGCTTGTTAATTTATAGAATAGTTGTGTAATACGAGATTAGATGCTTTAATTGATTAATTACTTTATTGTTCGTGTTTTGTTTGATGGAATTTATGTGTTGCATAGATTATGAAAGTGGCGGATACACTATATGTAAATATTCGATGTTAACGAGGTTGATATTATACCGAAGGATATTAAATTGTGTTTTACTTTAGTAGTGCTGTTTAATTATGCTTATGGAGTTGTGCTAGGAGTGAGATATTTCTTGTTGAGGACTTAATTATACCCTTCAAAGTAGTAGTCTTAATGTGTGACTTTATTAGTAAGCGGACTGACTCAACTGGTTGTCTCAGCCCGTGCAAGGAGTTTTGTACTACTTTTTATGTTCTATGCTCTTGTACAGTACTGTAATATATTGTCTTTGCTGCTAATTTAATATTTATATTTGGTCATAGAACTTACTGATAACTGATATGCCTCTTGCAAGATGGTGTAGACATTGAGTTAACACAATAGTCTCTGCATTTTTCTGTTCTTTTGTGGAATATAATCAATCTTGGGGTCAATTTATGCATCTGACAGTATCACATATTTCTATTTATGCTCATTTCCTTTTGAAAATGACGATGATTCAATAAAATTTCTAACCTGAGCCTATCAATGAAGTATTGGAAGTAACATTCTTTTTTCAATCAAGTCATAGCACCTCAAAATTTATTTGGGTATGAAATATCTTCATTTAACTCAAATTCATTTAGAATGGAGTTATATAATATCATCAACATTCAGGAGAACGATGGACGTGAAATTGTACTCAAGGCAATGGGACCAGCAATAAACAAGGCGGTAGCCATCACAGAGATTATTAAGGTTGGTTTAATCTTCACATTTGAGTAAAGCCTTCTCTCTCATAAGTTGTCATGTACACAATTAGCTTAATGCATGTATTCTGGACAGAGACGAATTCCTCAATTGCACCAAGATACTGTCATCAGTTCAGTTAACATAGTGGATGTCTATGAGCCTATCGAGGAAGGTCTTCTGCCGTAAGTATTAATTGTTCTATTCATGTTTTCCTCAAATACATTAATTTAATGCCTGATCTTACTATTTCTTTTCTTATGAACAATGCAGTGTGGAGACGAGTCGTAATGTCTCTATGGTTTCAATCACCCTATCAACTAAGGAGCTGAACAAGAATTCGCCAGGGTAAATCTTTATTTTACTTTAGTAGCCAACATACATGAAGCACACTGCATTCTACTGTAATTTTTATTGTCCCTAATACTGGATGAATGTTTGAAAGGGCTTGAGTTAGAGTTTGTGCATTTCTGGTTTAGTGTCATTCATTAAGTATATTTTTGTTACTCTAGACCTTTTCCATGGATTTCTTGGCTCTTAATTTAGTGTGTTTCCATGATGTTACTTGCAAGCAAAGTTCAACAGAAGAGAGGTCGTTTGTAAATCTGAATTTGTATCCTTATCATTGTATATAGGTACCAACCTCCAGCTACTGCAGAACAAGTGAAACAACAGCAGCAATCAAGGACACAACACAATTATCAGCAGCAGCAGCCACCAAGGCAACACAATAATCAGCAACGGCCGCGAAACAATTACCAACAACAGCAGACCTCTAGGCCACAGAACAATTATCAACAAGAAAAGCCCTCGAAGCCACGGAGCAATTATCAGCAACAGCAGCCTTCAATGCCGCAGAACAATCAGCAACAGCAACCCTTGAGGTCGCAGAATAATTATCAGCAACAGCAGCAGTCAAGGACACATAATAATAATCAGCAGCAATCAAGGAGACAGGATAATTATCAGCAGCAACCTGTTGCTAGACAAGCTCACCAAAGCTATGATGTTGCTGATGAAGGTGTGTATTATTATACAGAAACTTGCTTACTTGTTAAAAGTCAATTTTTTTATTAATTGAATCATATTAAACACTGATATAAACTTTAGATATGTATGGACGAGGCCGTGGCGGGTATCGTGGTAGAGGGAGAGGACGAGGTTGGAGTAGAGGTGGATATGGTAACTATGAGGGGAATAATCGTGGAAACTATCAAGGCAACTACCAAGGTATCATAATCAATGCATATTTGTCTTTTTCTATATTTGATGTTAATTTTTGTACCCAATTATCAGTAGAATATCTGTCAGCAACCAGTAATTTCTAAAACAGGGGCCTAGATGGGGGCTATATCCGTGCCCTAATTTTGTTTTAATCTGTGCACTGTTTGTATTCTATATTAAGTTCAATTTTGTATGACATTTGCTATTAGCCTGGTAATATAAGTAATAGTACAGCGGCTGAAAGATGAATATCCTTGTCCAAGTTCATGATGTAAACCTTATGACATAACCCAACATTTGACACAATTGCTTGCTATATGTTTTTAAATTAGACAAATCATTATAAATTGTAATTTAATATGAATGTATGTTGACAGGTGAAGGAGATGGAGCACGAGGTGGAGGAAGGGGAAGAGGTTATGGCCGTAGTCGTGGAAGGATGGGAAGCTATGCCAGGGACGATAGCTACCAGAGGTAGAGAGTGGTGCTTCTGATATGCCGTATAGCAATATATTTGTTTTTTCCCTAGAAGTACTCTATATTGGTGTCTTGACAGCTTAAACTTTTGGTTTACATATGTTTCAACGTTGAGCATTAATATTAGAGATTGATTTTTTTAGATGGTGGTGTGAATTCTCTATGAGATTTTCCCAATATTTAATCAAGTTATCCAGTTCTTTATCATCTTCCAAAATTTTATATATTGTTCTTTTGACTGTCAGAATTTTAGAGTAGGGATAAAGGTCAGGGCATTTCACCTTCTAATGTGTTAATCTGCATATTTAATTAGTTTGCTTTAATTTTATGGGAGAGGAATAGCTTTCAAATTTTAGAACCTTCATTGTAGTGATTAAATGAAATCTTCAATATATTGAATGATTATAACTAGTATATTGAATGATTTTATCTGAAACGGAAGAGAAGCGAGCAACTAGCAAGCTCTTTTTTCTTGTTAATTCTCTTGTCCTTTATCAGAGTATTAGTTCATTGCAAGTTATGTGGCATAGTATGATCTGGAAGTAGTATGCAGATAATTTTAATTTTAGACCCTTTTAATTAGTTTTTTACCCTAGCCCTTCTCTGTTATTAAAGTTCCTTGCTATAGTTTTTTACTCTATTGTAAATGACATGTTATAGCTGAAATAGTATTCGGATAGTTTCATATTTGGACAAACCATTCTAAGCATCTCCCTACTCTACATCTAGGAGGTTGTAGTTCAAATCGAGCATGTTCTGATTGGAATTTTAACAACCATTTGGGCTCGAGAAGAAATTTGAGTCAATTTGAATATATGATTCATACGGCTCAAAATTTGAGCATCACATTTGGCTCAAAATTGGCTCGATTCTCTTGATAAATAGATTTTTACAATATATCGATTGAAGTTGAAAATATTTGGTTTGGCTCAGTTTTGAATTCAAATGTATACATTTAAATTACTAGGGGTTTGAAGTGGATACAAACTTAAAAATTCGTCAATAAAGTTCGAACTTGGTTTTCTTATGCAAGAGGCAAACTTGTACATAATATTTGAACTCCATAATTTTAAACTCGAGTTGTTTCAATATAAAAAGGCTCAAACTCAATAAATTAGTACTCCATTTGGTTTGGATTACGCCCTCGCATGCCTACTGTACATTAACAACTGATGCATGATATGCAGATTCACTAAATTTCTGTTTGTAATCTCACTTCAAATGACACTCAGGATAGAAATTTGTGGATCAGTAGATTCACGCCCTCGAACTCAAAGTGAGAAATAAGTTACACATCTTTTTGACGTGCAATTTACCTAATTCCATGTTCTATCTCGGCTGGACCACAAGACCAAAACACAGAAATTTTTATATGAAACTCAAACCTAGCAAAATAAAGTAATTTTTAAGTTGCAAATCTCCTTCTGTACTATATACAGCTATCAGTTGACAAGTAGCTAAATGTAGTTGCATCTGATGAAAGTTACATGTACCAGAATGTCTATACTTGTGAAAATAAGATTTTCATTTGAATCAAATTTATCCGATTATATCTATTGATTTTAGACTAACCAACTCCTTTTTTTTTTTTTTTTTTGCATTTATCTCAACAACAACGCGGTAAGTCTGATAAATGAGCTGCACACTAAAATGACCAGTAAGAATTACAAAAATAACAATAAAAAATAGCACTCATATAGTCTTATGAGGCATGAGCTCTGCTGCACATCAATACATCTAAAACAACTGTTGCAACACTTTTCGTGTGACTTTGTTGTAATTCTTGATTCTTGAATCACACACATACATAATACAGACTATGATGTGTAACTACAAAATGCTCATAATCTTTTGATGTACATTTGTAACAGAAATTTTATATTTACCAGCAAAAAGAGGGTGGAGTACTGCATGCTCTAATAAAAGGTGCTCTCTGCCTATACATTTCTTTATCCCTTCTTTCTTATTTTCAATACTATAAATTTTAAGAGGCACGTTCCCCCGCCAGCGTTGGATGGGATACAACTGCCACAATGTTCCATAGCGGTAGCACTCTCCTACCGCAATGTTTCATTGCGGCAGCCGCAATGAAACATTGTGGCAGCTGTATCCCATCCAACGTTGGCTGGGGAACAATTCCCAAATTTTAAATGTAGTATCCAACCTACAATAAAAACTCAAATGCTGTGATCAATATCTTGCAATCAGCATGTATCGCTGTAAGTCTCTGGATTTCCTGTTTCAACTAGAAACTCAGAGTGGATAAATTTCTTGGGCTCTTTGCGGAGAACCCTTCCGCGGAGATATTTGATGTTTATAATTTTGAAGTGATTCTTTGGGAGCTTGTCACCCCTTGCACAGGTTAGTTCTGAAACTAAGTTTGTCCATATTTTTCTATGTTGCTGCAGCTTCTTTCCGCTTGTTCTCAGATATCATTTCATCTAGTGATGCATTTATTTTCTTTTGTTGATTAATGTCATTTTTCTTCTAAAGTTCACGTTGTTGGGGCTGCAATTTTCGAAACTCGAAGGCTTCCCAATTTTGACCTCGCTCTTGAGATCTTGTTGGTTCAAGTAAGAATGTCTCTGTGTTTCATGTCTTGTTCAGCGTTAAATTTCTAAAAAAAGAAAAGAAAATATGAAGTTGCACTTTACCTTGTATTGTTTTAATTTTCTCCCTCAGATTATAAATTACATCACATTGCTTCCTTTCAGAAGCTCACAAGACACCAAGATACTGTCACGATCAGTTCAGTCACTATAGTGGATATATTGGAGCCTTTGGAAGAGGGTCTTCTGTTGCAAGTATATTCCATCTTATTTTAAATAATTTTCCCTCGAATTCACTATGTAAGTCTCATTCTCATCAGTTTTGAATGTTATGTACAACGCAGTGTGGAGACAAGTCGTAATGTCTCAATGATGTCAATCATCTGATCAACCAAGGAGTTTTAACTCGTCGCAGGAAGAAAGATAATAGTTAAGTACCAGCACTAGCTTCAAGTAACTCTCAATTCAAATTATTTTTAACTTCTGCTCTCCTTATAATTAAAAGAGGCATGAGGACCAGGTGAAGCTGTTGTCTTTTAACACGATGCCCAAATTTTCATCGATTCACATTGTAATGAATCATCTCCTCCTTAGGCATTTATGCTTACCCTGTGTAAAAAACATATCTGTTTCTATAATACACAAACCTACAGTAGTAGTTTTGTTTCAATCAGTTGAAGAATCCTATATATTGCTGACACAGTTTACTAATTGGTGCTTAGCTCTCATTGGCTTAATGTAGAAACATACTATAACAATTAAGACAACTTTTGAAGTAATCATGGATTACATATTGATTGATGTTACTGATTGTGTGCATTTGTGTAGACTGACTGTTGACATGATAGTTATCGATCAGTAAGTTCATTAGTTTTCTCCAGACCCCTGTTTAAGGACAGCCATCAAAGGTACATTCTTGATGCTGTATGTGCTCCCGGTTGTTCATCCATGAAGCATGCTCGTTCTAATAAGTAATAGAATAAGATTAGGACTGGAGGGTGTTTACCTTATGAGATTCATCCTTTAGGCCAAAAACAATAAACAAGGGGTATGTACATTTGTCTTAGTTTAGAGCTGTCTAGCTAGATATTGAATATAATCTATACATTGTCACTATTAATCTGATTATGTATACACGTGTAACAGAGACAGGTTATACAGACTCGAAGCCTATAATACATGCCATTTTTTCTTTCTCGACAGACAAACTTAGTGGAGTGTTTTTGGCTCATATAGGTCACAATACGATTCGACTTCAACATTTAACCTACTCAAAGTGCAATGGAGTTCTAAAATCTCATATTTTAGTTATTATACACAAAGTATAACATGTATCTTTTAGGTGCACTAGAGTTGCAAATTACTATCCATTTAAGTTACAATTACTATCCATGTCTTGAAAATCCCAGCATGGAGATACCACGCTGGTGTTCTCAGGAGGATGGTTTGTAATATAGACTGTACAGTATCTTGAGTATGCCAAAACATGCGTTGATACTAGTTAAGCAACTATAATGCACTTGAAAGCTACATGTTATACTTGGTACATAATTGTTAAATAATGAGATTTGTCAACTTGATTGCATGTTGAGCAGTTATAATAGCTTGTATATTGCTTACCAGAATTTTTAAGTCGAATGGGATTGTGACATATAAATTAAAAAAACTCTGGTCAGGTGTTTGTTAAGGAATGTTAAAAAGTATGTATGATACGCTTCACGTCTTTATAACTTGTCTCTGTTATACATGTATGCATCATGAGATAACGGAGCAAATGTATGCATCATGTTACTAGCCCTCTTAGACATATTTCATACTATATGAAAAACATGATTATATTTTACAATTAATTATTTTCAATAGCTAGACAACTCTAAACTAAGAACAACCTGCATACCCTTTGTTTATTGTTTTTGGCGTAGATGATGAATATGAAAAGGTATAAACTCTTCAGTCCTGATACTATACTCTTACTTGTTAAAACGAGCATGCTTTCGAGATGAACGATCAGGATAACATACAGAATCTAAATAGGGGTCCTGGAGAAAATTGTTGAACTGACCGGTTGATAACTATATTGTGAAATCTGGAACGGAGGTATATAATACTAAATTATCAACAATCATGCTATGGGGGTTGAGGTACTTGTTCTTATGGAGAAACCATGGTTTTGGACTTCTTTTCATTTGAATAAACAAGGTGGTTGCACAGAGATTATAAAAGTTGGCTTATCTTCACATTTGAGTAAAGTTCCTTCTCCTACAAGTTATGTACGCAATTAGCCAACTGCATGTGTTCTGGAAAGAGACTAATTCCTACATTGTACCAAGATGCTGTCATCAGTTCAGTCAAGATAGTGGATGTATATGAGCCTATTGAGGAGGGTCTTCTGCCTGTAAGTATTCAATCTTTTTCAAATGTCCGTCCCATGAATTCATTAATTTAAGGGCATGTTTTGTAGTTTTTCAGTTATGAGCAATGTAGTGTACTGAAGACTAGTCGTAATGTCTCAATGATTTCAATCACCCTATCAACTAATGAGTTGAACAAGAGTTCGTAAGGGTAAGTTTATATCTTACTTAAGTTTCCAATACATGAAGCACAATGCATACTACTATCATATTTACTGTCCCTGGAACTGAATGAATGCTTGAAAATGCACTAATTTAAAGTTTATGCATTCCTGATTTAGCTTCATCCATTTTGTATCGTTTTAATACTCTGTATTCATGAAGTTAATTCTGCAAGCAAACTTCAATGGAAAAGAGGTCTTCTGTATATCCTTATACTGTAATACTTTTCATTCCTGTATACAGGTATCAGTATCACACATTAGCTTCTCCAGAGCAAGGCGACAGAAGCAATCAAGGACACAAAACAATTATCAGCATCAGCAGCCACCAAGGCAACACAATAATCAGCAACGACCGCAAAACAACTACCAACAACAGAAGACCTCTAGCCCCAAAACAATTATTAACAAGAGCAGCCCTCGAAGCCGCGGAACTATTATCAGCAAAGCAGCCCTCAAGGCTGCAAAACAATCAGCAAACTCCAAGGCCACAGAATAATTATCAGCAACAGCAGCAATCAATGCCACAGAATAATTATCAGCAGCAACCTGTTGCTAGACAAGCTAGCCAAAATTGTGTTGTAGCTAATGAAGGTGGTATTTGATAACGCTCAGTCCGTCATAGGTCCTCCTTCTCCTCTGATCTGAACAGACGGCCGGGATGCGGTGAAGCTGCCGGAAAGGGCCCCTGCAAAACAATGCCGGCGGGGGGCGGAGGCCTCGCGGCACCTCCGGCGTGAGAATGAGAATGGGATCTCGGAGATGAAAGGATAAAGCAGAAAGAGTGTATCGGAGTGTATATGGGTGTGTGTGTAAAATTGAACTTACCCCAACACCTCAATCCTTGGTCTATTTACAGGCCAAGGATTAGGGTTTTGGGGTGTTACCTCGAAATCCGGACCGTTCCTTTTGTAGGATGGCAGGACCCGTGGAGCGCGCGGATGGCATACACGTGCGCGAGTCGCCGAATGGCGAACACGTGTAGGAATCGTCCTGGCACGTGGAAAGCTGCGGAGGGAATGTGCTGATGGTGACG
>PHNY01289438.1:3122-14933 GCA_003724115.2 Anethum foeniculum | reverse complement strand
TGGGCGGATTTTTCAAATATTTTGAATTTTTGGGCGGGATTTTTGTATTTTCAGCGAAACAAATACAACCGAAAAAATCGGTTGTATTTAGTACTAAATTCGACCGGTTTACTAAATATTACGCCCGTATATGCGACCGGGTCAAAAATCGGTTGTATTTAGTTAAATACGACCGAAAACGGTCGTATTTAACTAAATACAACCGGTTTTTGACCGGTTGTATTTAGCCTTTTTTCTTGTAGTGTTCATTGGCTATAAATGGAGTATCAGTTTTTCCTCAATTTTATTAATTAAGTATAGATATTTATAACCGGTTGTTATACCAGGTGTGAATTAATGGACTGCACAGTGCGGACCCAATGACTAGTTTGGGAAAAAATGTCAGCAACTAAAATTCAATATTAAATTCAATATACTAGTGCATGCAAAAAAAAAGGGTTCTAGCTTTATTTACATACGGTGTATCTGGCTAGTGTTTGTGCGCCGGTAGCGAGAACATATATTATATTTCGTATCTTCCTCCTCCCTTTGTCTTTTCTATAGGGTTTCTGTCTCAAACCCTAACCAGCTCTACTGATTTGTGCTTGCTCAGAGTAAAGGTTCATTTGCTTCCTTTTTATCTTCATACTTCAAGTTTTATGCTTGATTTATTTCTTACTCTTGGTTAAATATACTAGCTATAGTGCTATATTATAAATTGATTTAGATTTAATAAAACTGAATTTAGATAATTGATTGGGGATTATATATAACTATGGTACTAATTAACTATTTTTGTTTGTTTGTTTTCTCTCATTTCACATCGATTAATTATAAATAATTAACAGGGGATCGGTAGAGCGAAAAGCGGATTGGACGAGTTTACTAAAACAATATGTTCTAAATTCATATTTTTAAATTAGGATTTATTATTCCCTCTAGAGCCATTTAACTTGGGATTTATTATTGTATATAATAAGGAAATTAAGTTTCTTATTTTTATTATAAAATAATTATTTAGGATTTGACTCTTATATTATTTTTATTCATTATAAACTAATCTTTTTTTTCTTTTTTGATGAGAGAATCTTATACACTTCAGTCTCTTTGCAAGATTGATTTCTATTTATATTTTTGCAAAATTGAATCGGGGTTTAATTTCACACAATGAATCTAGCTAGTAATATATATGCTACTCAAATATAAATACCATAGAATACATTATATGTATGTCCCGGATGTATATATACATCTTACCCAACTATAGATATATATAACATATATTTTATTTTTCTTGCTCCTGCCTGTTTTGTGTTAGCTCCGAGAAAGGTCCAAATTGCTTCCTCTGTATCTTCAAATCACAGTTTTTATTGGTTTTGTCAACCCAAGTACCACATCGATTAGATAATAGAAAATTATCTGGTATATAGGGCAGCCAATTAACTCCATTAGTATGAGCCTTTTTGGGAGTGACCCCAAAACAAATCCATGCGGGTCTGGCCCAAAGCGGACAATATCATACTATTGTGGATTTATGACTTGCTCGCGGCCCAAACAAGTGGTATCAGAGCTAAAGGTTCGGATCTGGACCATGTAGGGTAATGAGCTTGGGCCGCGGTTGTTCGATGTGGGTGGTTCCCCAAGGTGTGAACGCGATTGGAGATCTTTCGGTTCCTTGCGGCTTGCAAGATGTAGACGGATTTATCGCGGGTGTAAGACCACGGAATTTGTGGTTCTTGTTTTGAGGGGAGGATTGTTGGGTGGTGTCAACCCAAGTACCACATCCAAAAGATAATAGAAAATAAGGCCTTTTGGGAGTGACCCAAAAATAAATCCATGCAGGCTCGGCCCAGAGCGGATAATATCATACTATTGTGGAGTTATGACTCGCTCGGGGCCCAACAAGTGGTATATCAGAGCCAAAGGTTCAGCTGGACCTTATGAGGTAATGGGCTTGGCTACGGTTGTTTGATGTAGGTGGTTCCCCTCGGTGTGAACGCAATTGGAGATCTGTCTAGTTCCTTGCAGCTTTGCAAGATGTAGACAGATTTATTGCAGGTGTAAGGTCACGGAATTTGTGGTTCTTGGTTTGAGGGGAGGATTGTTGGGTGGTGTCAACCCAAGTACCACATCGAATAGATAATAGAATATTATCTGGTATATAGAGCAGCCAATTAACTCCATTAGTATGAGTCCTTTTGGGAGTGACCCAAAAACAAATCCGTGCGGGCTTGGCCCAGAGCAGACAATATCATACTATTGTGAAGTTATTAGATGATTGTATTCTACTTAACATCTTATTTAACCTATTACTAATAAGAATGTTAAATTAATTTTATCGAATCAAAATAATGTCATTTAAGATGACAAATATTTAAAATGTTATTTTTATAATGAAGGTATGATAATTATATATATTCATTATATTTTTTATATACATGACATACATCTTTAATAAATATATTAAAAATAATTTTATATACATGGCACAATTTTGAAGAATCATGTCTCAAATAGCACAAGCCAGAAAAATGACCCTTATTATCGCTGAAAAATGTCACTTAAACAAATATTTCTAGAAAACATTTGGGCATATAGCCTTTTCTCTATTTTGAAACCTAAGTTGCACAAGGAACAAAAGATCTCCTAGTGTTTTTATTCGTTTTAAAAAAAAGAAAAGGAAAAAAAATGTTGCTTTATGTTTCGTTCATAGCACAAAAGCAATTCACACAAAAACCCGATCCACATACATATACACACATGTGTATAAGTTCAAATCAAGAATAAGAGAAAAAGATAGACGCTCATACATCCATGTCTATGTTTTCTAAGATTGGGGATTGATGAACCCTAATTTGTAGTTGATGGCCTTTCTCTCTCGTCCTCTCTCCGTTTGTCACAGTCTCGGTCTCTCATGCACACATTTTGTCTATTTTATATACGAGGTTTGTATTATAGAATTTTAAAATTTTATATCATTTATCATTTGAGAGAAATATCGTTACGTTTAGCGTTTATTAGCGACATGACCACTTTGCTGGATTGTCCCATTTGGGGTCATTTTACTTGAAAATATGACACTTGAGTCCAAAATAAAATAATAACCGGACATCTTTATGGGAGCATATCTAGTTTTTATAAAATTCCAATATGGGCCCTATTTATTACATGTCTAGAACCTCCTTGTACTTGTTACTGGAGATGTATCGAAAATTCAAAGTATAAATTTTGATTTGGAAAACTAATCGGCTTTGAGGTCAACAGTCTATGGGCCTTGAATAGGCCTCCTAGTTTGGATCAAAATGCTCGAACTTTTATTAGCCTTAAATTGAAAATTTAGAAGGCAAGTCGTGATCAACAAAAATTTATATATTAGTATTTTTAAAATCCAGGTTCAACGCGGACATATTCCCGATTAAAAAAGTTTTCTTTTAAAGTCTGTATATATTTAATAACAACCTAGATAATATTTTACTGCAAGCCCAAGTATATATTGTGTAAGCCCATTTAATGATGAAGAGTAGTCCATAGCTATTTATATTATTAAACTCGAAACATCAAAATTTTGGTTAGTTTTTTTTTCGATCTCAAATCTTAAAATATCATATTTATTAATAGTATTATATTAAATTTCAATATTTAAAAATTTACGACAGGTTTATCAACATATTATAATTAAATTTTTTTTATAAGTTCTAAAGTTACAAACATCTAAAAAAGATACCAAAAAAGTAATAAACCTTTCTATCTATTATTTTTATTACATATAATAACCCAACATAAGTTTTAAATTAGTTAGACATTATATACTTGTGAAATGACAGATTCGTTCATGTATTTATTAAATTAATAAAATGTTTTTGTTAGGGATTGAACACAAGTCAATTAGTTGTTACACACATGGGTTTGAAAATTATATTCGATTATAATCATATCATGTACTTAATAACATGAAATAACATGGTCGTATGGAATAGTTGTTTGGTAGTATCGAGTTTTGCAAGTTAGTGGGTTAGCTCGGGTACAATTCCTATCAATAACATTTTTTAAAAATATATAGCAAAAACACGGGAAAATCAGTCTTTACACTTGAATAAAATGTATCACTAATTTTATACTTGTGCATGATTTCAAACACATAATGTACGGTTTTATGATTGTATTAAGGTTTAGAAGTTAGTGGCTTTTATTAGAGAATAATCCAAGTATTGTAATCCTTTAAATTGTCTAATCCCATTTTCGTTTTGTTGGAGTAAGTGATATGATTATAATTCTGTTTAGAGTATGTATTATTTATTTCCCTTTAATAAGTCATTTTTAAAAAGATTATAACCCCTCACTATAATCGCATGTAAACAAACATAATACTGAAAAAATTAAAGGATAACAGTCCAATCACATCATTATCCCTCATAAAATTTTAAAAGATTATAGTCTAATCATAAACTTACTACTTTGAAATAAATATATTATTGGATAATTATTCCCCAGGATGATAATTATGAGACTATTTTCCGAGATTAATATCCCCCAAAATAAAAATGATATATGTGGTTTTAATCATAAACTTAATATTTGTGTGTCGTGTGAGAATAAAATTTGTTATTTACATTATTCTCTCTCATATGTGAGTTAAATTTGGTATTTTTATTATTTTGACTTGTATGATAACATTTTTTAATCATATTTTTCTTTTCTTATTTATTGATTCAGTTAGTTATATATTTTCTACATAATTTTAGCTACTAATAGATTAAGAATATCTATCAATATTTATCATATAAAGATAACTACATTGGAAATATATCTTTTTGGATAGACAATCTAATAATCTAGTGTAGTAGTGATATACATATGTATTGTTTTGTAAACACGTATTCGAACAACCAACCATAAATGCGATCTTATACCATCCAAATCAATGAATCACTATAATACTAAAATAAAAATAAAACAACTCTCTGAAGAGAGAACCAAATCCAATATATGGGTAGTAAATACCCACGATGAGTACTATAACTATCACTAAACGGAGAGATTTATTAGGAAACAAAATAAAATTGAGAAATAATAATAAAAATGGGCTAAATTTATGATTTTTGGAGAGAGTGATTGAAGGTGTTAATATGTTTGGCGATTATATTAAATAAAAAATTTTAATAATTTTTAATATTATTTTAAAAGTTATTGGTTTAAATCATGTTTCTAATTTTCTAGATTAAACCTAGACAATGCACATGATCAATTCAATTTTTAAAACCCGTTAAATCGATATGAGTTTTTCTTGACCAGTATATTGCGAAAAAATTATTAGAATTTCAATTACATTTAATAAATTATCCAATATATAAATTGATGATTGTAAAATAATTTAAAAATAATAAATGATCATAACGGTACTAAGTTAAATGTAATTAAAATATTAAAATAGATATTTCCTCTTATTAATCCGTGATATATCTATTAATCGTAAATGATATACCACCGATTATTTTTGACTCTCTATCTCTGTTTGAATATGAGATTACTAGATTGTACATTATGATTGATTAGTCCCAAATAAATATATTTTTTTGTTATTCACCCAACATGATATAATCAACCGATATGATGATGATAAATCTTTTAGGCAAGGAGACTTTTTAGAAAAAATATTTTTACACTTAAATGCCTAGGCATTGAGGTGATATGTGATTCATTTTATGAATTAAATCACCAATTTACAATTTTCTTAAACCAAATTCAATGACATTTCACCAAATTTTTTCAAGTTTTGAAATTCCACATATTGTACAATTTGATATGAATTATTTGGTCTCATAAAAACTAAAATTTTATATTTTTCTATCGAAAAATATCACATAGCTTTTATCGTATTAATATGGTTCCACAAAATAACTTATTTTAATTATTACTCTCTCCGTCCCCTTCTAGTTTTTACATTTCCTTTTTTATCGGTCAAATTGACCAATCTTTGACCAAAGATTAAATATTACTTTTATATTATTTTAAAAAATTGAAAATTGTATATTAAAATAGATTAAATTTACTTTCCGATGATATAACTTTTTTATTTTTTTTCAATTATAGAATATTTATAAATTTCAGTCAAACTTTAGTCAATTTGACTGGTCAACAGTCAAATGTGACAACTAAAAAGGGACGGAAGAAGTAAAATAAACTGTAAAAAATAAAATAAATAATATTAATTATTAAAATACTTCTCCAGTTACATGTGTAAGATTTTTGATCTCACTGAAAATGTAGATATTAATATATCAATGAAAAAATATGATATTAATAATTTTAAATAATTTTTTATACTAACAAAATAATGTTAATATATCAATAATAACTAGCATAACAGCTCGTGCCTCATTTTCTAACAATGTTTCATAATGCTAATTATATAATTTCTGAAATTTTAGCTTGTGTATATTTTGTTAAAAATTAAAGAGTATAGCGCTACTAATTTAATTTAATTAAACTCTACAAAAAATACTTGTACTGGAAGCGGTTTATACTCATTGATTGTTTAAACTGTTGAGTGATGGTATATCGTATCATATTCATTCTTTCTTTTTTCTCGGATTTGACGGTTTTAGTGATAGCAAATATTTTGGTTGTATATAATCTCTGAGTTAAATATGTTAATGTTTATTATAATTTGTGTAGGTGATTTAAGGTGATTGAAACTTGTTTCACGTGAAACTGAAAATGTCTCAGTCCAACTTTAGCATTCTTGTGTTAAAGTATCCATATAATATTATTAGATTAATTGCGGTGGTGTGTAATTAACAAATATAGGTTGTTGGTGTGAGGCACGGTTTGTTTTCTAGTACAAAGACGTATATAGGGTTATTTTAATGGTTCTAAAGCTTTGTTCGTGAAGCAACATTTTATTCCACAACAGGATCGAACCCACGACCAAATACATAGGATCCAAAACCACGTTCGTCCAAAAATTCTAGCAATTTGATATACATTAGTCGTAAACTTGTATAAAGGACTCAAATGCTCTTATTCTAAATGATGTGGGATGTTACAAACCCCATCTTATTGGATTGACGTCCTCGTCGAGCCCACAGACAAACATACAAAATCTTGATAGCATAGTACTCCGATACAATTTATAACATCCAAATCCACAACTGATTACATAAAGGACCAAAAAATTAGTAACTGTATATACACTTGTCCATATAAAGTATACAAATACTCTTATTATAATGAATGTGAGATGTTACAATTGTTGATTACCACAAATTTCTTTAAGTATATTAGAGGTGACAATAAAAGAGTTAAAATATGTTATAGATTTATGAGAAAAATAATTTAGAATTTATTAAAAAGTGTTGCTATTGATGTATTTCCAAACTTGTAACTTTATAGGGAAGAAGAATGTTAACCAACTGTCGAAGTCTTTTGCACATTTTACACACATAAACAAAAAAAGAATTATGATAAAAAAAATATAGTATTTCAATTTATAAATGTTAGATATGGTAAGAGAGGGGCATTAGATTGTTCCGAAGAAGTGCTTTCTTCGCATACAGTCTCCGTTATCCTAATATTTGAATGATTGTTTTCTCCGCATATGAACCCCGAATTTTGATATATATAAATTTTAGTTATGTGAGTTTTTATATACTTTAAATATTTATCTGAATTCCGTGAATTTGTAAGGTGATCCTATTATAAAATACATATCATTTTAGTAAGATAACAATAGAAGATTATTTAGTAAAAAATTATATAATTTTTCAAGGCCTAATCTTTTTATAATAACTTCAACCTAACTTAAATCATTTGTGATCTGTGGACCATAATAAAAATTATGACTTTCTAAAATCTCGATGAATCTGTATTTGATGGACTTTTTATTTATTGATAAGTTATAAGTATTTCCGGCCTTATTTATTTATCGAGTTAACTTAGTCGTATACTCCGACTAGGATAACCAAATACAAACTAGTATTAAAATGAGAATTAGGATCTAAGCCCTAGATCTATCTAATGTGATGCTACCTAAAGGCACCACACAAGATCAAAAAACACCCTCTCACACAACATCCAGCTTTTCCCCCCATTTTTAATTTAATTTTTCACGTCAATCGGTAAACTTTTTTTAAAATCCGACTTCACTGTATTTTTCTCCATCTCGTAACGATCAATTTGCATACCATATGTGATATATTTCGACGCGATTTTAAAAAAATATATATTTTAGTTTGTAGTTCTCATTATAAGGGGTTTGTAGTGGAGTAGCCCGTATAGGAAAATTGAAATCTCACAAGCACAACAGAAATAAGGAGTAATTTTAATTCCTCCATTGCCATTTTGGGAGAACTATGTGTATACTCTAAAATGATAAGAATATGTTATACATTTTGGGAGAACCGTGTCTATACTCTAAAATGATAAGAATAAGTTATAATATATTTTATAGTAGTTTGTACCTTGTACAATGTACTTATACCTTTAATATTTTATAATTATTAAGATTTGTATAATTCATGCAAAGCATACAAAATATAATGTTATTAAGGTTTGTAATTATTTAGATGATTAATGTAGTATTTTTGACATCAATTTTCTATAATTGAATTTTTATATTATTTAGATATTTATTGGACATCATCCATATTAATTACTAAATGCATATGAGCATTATAATGCCTATCTTTTCAAACCCTTCTTTCAAATCTTGCCAATCTTGCCAAATCTGGCCTGAAAAAATATTATTTCTAAAATACAGTATCTATCTCGGACAGGAAGATTAAGCGACGCTCCAAGATATTCATCTAAACTAGAATCAAATAAAAAAAATTATTTGCAAACATCGACTACTTGTAATGCACCTTTGGATTTGTTTTTACATAAATTAAAGAATGAAAACACATTTGTTCAACTATAGATATATCACATAATTTTATATTATTTGAACACCTGAACTTTCTGTATTTCATAAAATCCATATTGTATATATAATTGATACCAATATGGGATATGATTTCTAATTATTTTTTAACACTGCATAGTGATATCATAGTATAATACTTGTCACAATAAACTAGAAATTATTTTTGTAAAACTATAATAAGACAATATCCCAATATTTATATCCTCGCACAAAAATTAGCCTGTATCTCTAAAATTTTAAATTTCATTAAAGTGAATAAGAATGCAAACTTGAGCCTCTCAAGGTTGTCATATTTTTCAATAAATAATATTTAAATTTAAAATTCTACAAAACACATTTTCTTCATTAATCTGCTCCAAAATGAATTTATCTCTTCAAACTAAATTGACTAGAGATCTTTAGCCAACGCCACAATTCACAAGAATATATATAACTCCAATAATAATTAGAAAAATGATACATGCACAAAATTTTGAATAAAATTATATACAAAATTTTACACAAAATAACATGTGATAGGTTTTGATTGGAATGAGACATGTATTCACATAAATAGCACCAAATAAAAAAAAATTATAACTTTTTTTTGTGAATAATTTTGTGCTTGTACTCTAATAATTAAACTCAAAAATTAATGGAACAAATCATTCAAGAGCTTTTTAAACACTCAATTTCAAATTAATAGTTTTAATTTACCATACCATCTAACCCAAATTTAACAAAGCAAAAACAACATCATAAACATCATAAACATAGATGTATGTTATGAAGAATTTAAAAAAGGAACTGAACCAAAATAGATAAAATGTTCAAATAGTTGCAGCTAATTTACTCTAAGAGGCAAGAGCACACCTTCTGATTAATCTTTCAAAGATAAAGCCCTAGCCAATCTTTGTAGAGATTCAGAATATTACCATGTCACTGTTTGTTAATATCTAACTGTTGTCATTGTTTATAGACCTTAGTAAAAGGTTCGGCTAATTTTCTCCCATATAAAAATGTAATAGGGTTAGGTTTTTACTTTTTTTATTTAGTTTCCCAATTAAAGATGAACCATATTTATTAAATTTAGTTTGTGAATATGTATGTTACCCGTTAGCACTAAGTCTATTTAATTCCCTAAAAGATATTGCATATTAAGATTATGTTCCGAGCATAAATAAGTTGATATTCTTTATTTTATTTACAATAAAGTAATATAGCGTTAGTTGGTGAACTAGCTACAAAGAGGAAAAATATTATCAAAATTAGTGGACACTAGTAATCAATTAATAAAAATATACATTCAATTAAATTCAAGTTTGTTGTAAATAATTTTTTTCTGAATACTGTTTGTAGCATTTAACTGCAACATGGGGACCACAATTTGAAATAGGGTTCCAAAACTGTCAACAACTAGAGATAGAAACGGTTGAGGTGGCATTTTGTAATTAAATTTGATACCATTGCATGCAAAGAAAAATCCAGTTTCAATACATATAATGCATCTGGCTATATAATTTTTCAGTGAAGTGTATATAAATTACTCAACAAAGATAGAGAGAACAGATATATTTCTCTTCCTTCTGCCTGTGTCTTTCTACTGTTTTTAGGGCTTCCGTCTCAAACCCTAACCATCACCCCGTACTGTTCTGTGTTTGCTGGGAGGAAAGATCCATTTGCTTCCTTAATTCATATCCACAATTTTCATTTTTTTTATAATTTGCTTTGATTGTTACATCTGGTTTTTGAATACTAGCTATACAAGTTAATTTATATTTTAAAATGATTTGCCACAATGTTACATTATTTGTTTTAATTATTCTTGGTATTTAATTCATGGTTTCTGTTATATATCCGGTCTACATGTAAATTAAATTAGTAAATTTGATTTCCGTTAATTTGATTTTTGGTTCTTTTCTCTAATTTCATATTAAGAATAATTGTGAACTAGTGCAGGGAAAGCGGATAAACGGCTTTTTGAGATGATATACTCTAGTTTCATGTTTTAAAAGTTCGGTTCTTTTCTATGATTCCGTATCATAATTAGGTGAGAACTAGTGCAGCGGAGAGTGGATAAACTATTAATTAAGGTGATATATATGCTCTAAATTCATATTTTCGAAATTCGGTTGGCTAATAATTTTATTCCGATCTAATATATTGCAAATTTATAATAAAAATGTATGTTGTGCTGATTATATTAAAAATGTATGTATGTTTAGCTGAGCCGTACAATTTTTCATCGATTCTAATTGTTTACGTTAAGTAATTCGACTTAGGGTTAATTAGTTTATAAAACAAAATAATTAAATTTCTGATTTGTCAATAAAATAACTCTTTAGGATTTGAATCTTATATTATCTCTATATCATAGAAGTAAAAGATTTTTTTTTTTTTCTTTTTGTTAGTATACACTTCATCACATATACACGCCTCCAATTACTTCTGGATCGCCATCAGCGCCTTTGCAAGATTGTTATCATCTATCTGCTTTTGCATACAATAAAATAAAAATAAAATAAAATCATATTTTTGTTATACAAGATTGATATTTTTGCAAGATTGTTATCTATCTGATTTTAAAAAAATAAAATAAAATCATAGATCAGTTGTATCGCTGTCTAACTTGAAAGTTCATTGTTAGCCTGTAGTTTGAAGACCAAATGGAAAAGTGTGGTTCTACATCGTCTTCCTCCAAGAATATGGACCAGCTTGTTGATGACATCACTTCATTGTCGTTAGATACGACAACTTTGGCTGTGCAGAAAAATGCAACCGATGGATGTCAGCATTTTTCGATGCGGTACAGTGTCGTTTCCTTTTCTTTAAATTGTTACACATAATATATGTTCATATTTCTTTAGGTGCATGGAACAATAAATGGTGTTAAAACATAATTACATTAAATCTTACTTGCATTCAGTAGC
>PHNY01289425.1:4916-28283 GCA_003724115.2 Anethum foeniculum | reverse complement strand
AAGATAGTTTTCCTTTGCCACGAATTGATCAATTGGTGGACGCAACAGCTGGGCATGCGTTGTTGAGTTTCATGGACGCATATTCAGGCTACAACCAAATCCCTATGTATGGCCCGGATCAAGAACACACTTCTTTCATTACGGACAGAGGATTGTATTGCTACATTGGAATGCCTTTTGGCCTTATCAACGCAGGAGCTACTTATCAAAGGTTGGTAAATATGATGTTCAAAGATCATATTGGTAAGACTATGGAGGTATACGTTGACGATATGCTTGTCAAGTCAAAAGAGGCCAATGAGCATGTCAAGCACTTGGAGGAAATGTTTAATATCTTGAGAAAGTATCGGATGAAGTTGAATCCACAGAAGTGTGTGTTTGGGGTGGAGTCAGGTAAATTCCTTGGCTTCATTGTTAATTATAGAGGAATTGAGGCAAATCCGGCTAAGATTAAAGCTCTCTTAGACATGAAATCCACGACGAGTGTAAAGCAGGTCCAAAGTCTTACTGGGAGGATTGCGGCACTTAACCGCTTCGTTTCTAAGTCTTCGGATAAGTGCAAGGAATTCTTTAGAGCAATTAAAGGTGTCGGCAAGGATTTTGTGTGGACTCTAGAGTGTGAAGAAGCTTTTCGAAAGTTAAAGGAACAGTTGGGAAAACCTCCAATGTTGGCAAAACATTCTGAGGGAGAAACTTTAATCCTATATTTAGCTATATCGGAGTATTCCATTAGTGCAGTCTTCGTAAGGGAGGATGTTGGACAACAGTCTCCGCTGTATTATATGAGTAAAAGGTTACTTGATGCAGAGACTCGGTATATAAGTATGGAAAAATTGGTCTATGCCCTTATTTTGGCATCGCGAAAGCTTCGCCCTTATTTCCAATCTCATAAATTGAAGTGAGAACGTCATATCCTCTTTGTCAGATCTTACATCGATCTGAGTCGTCAGGGAGAATGTTAAAATGGGCTATTGAGTTAGGACAATATGATGTGGAATACACGCCACGAACAGAAGTCAAAGGTCAAGCTTTGGCGGATTTCTTATTAGAATTTGATTCAGAGATTGGAGAGAAGGCGATTGTCTTGGCCAATCCGATATGCCCTTCATCGGAGACTCACATCCAAGAAGAGGCGTTCCCATCTCCTTGGTGGACCTTGCATGTAGATGGTGCAGTAAATAATGAAGGAGACGGAGCAGGGATTGTCCTAATAACTCTTGAAGGACATCATTTGATGAGTGCCATACATTTCAAATTTCAGGCTACGAATAACGATGCTGAGTATGAAGCTTTGATTAATGGCTTGAAGTTGGCTTTAGAAATGAAAGCTGTCAACCTGATAGTTCAAAGTGATTCAGAGTTAGTTGTCAACCAGGTCAGTGGGGGGTTCCAAGCCAGAGGACCAAAGACAGAGATGTACATGAAGCATACTCAACGGCTAATTCAGAAGTTTGGTGAAGTGAGGCTTGAGTGTGTCCCAAGGGAGAAGAATAGCAATGCTGATGCTTTGGCAAAAATGGGATCTCAAAAAGAAGCAGTGTTATTTGGCACTATACCATTGGAAATTCAAGAAGTTCCAAGTGTTCCTGAGATTGAAGTCATGGAAGTTGAAGAAGTTCCTGAAGCAACGTGGATGACTCAAATTCAGGATTATATCCGTAAAGGGAGTTTACCGGTAGATAAGGTTGAGGCTCGTCGTCTTCGATATCGAGCAACAAGGTATGTAGAGTATGATGGAGTTCTCTACAAAAGAGGTTTCAGTCAGCCTCTGCTGCGGTGTATAGATGGTGAAGATTGTAATTACATTCTGAGGGATGTGCAAGAAGGAATTTGTGGAAATCATTCAGGGGGTAGTTTTTTGGCTATGAAAATTCTGAGACAGGGTTATTATTGGTCAACGATGAAGGAGGATGCTTTTAAGTTTACTCGAGCTTGTGATCACTGTCAACGCTTTGCCAATTACTCGGCTATTCCAGTAACTTCTTTGACTTCTATGATAAGTCTATGGCCATTTACAATGTGGGCAATAGATTTAATTGGAGAACTTCCCAAGGAAAAGGGAGGAGTTAAGTATGCTGTGGTTGTTGTGGACTATTTCACCAAATGGGCGGAGGCTATGCCCTTGGCTACAATCACTGCAAAAAAGATTAGAGATTTTGTGTTCAACTCGATTGTGTGCAGGTTTGGAATCCCGTACAAGCTTGTATCTGATAATGGGAAGCAGTTTGATAGTAAGGAACTTAGAGAGCTTTGCAGTAACTTGGGTATCAAGAAGGACTTTGCTGCGGTGTATCATCCTCAGAACAATGGACAAACTGACGCCATCAACAAAATCATCAAACATACATTGAAAGCAAAATTGGAAGAAAGCAAGGGGAATTGGCCTGAAGAGTTACCTATGGTGTTGTGGTCTTATAATACTACTCTACGGTCAACTATTGGGGAATCTCCGTTTATGTTAACCTATAGATGTGAAGCAATGGTTCCAGTTGAAGTTCAGGCAGGATTCCTTCGGAGGGATCATTATTCTAAAAAGGAGGCTGAAGTAAGTCAAATGATGCATTTAGATTTTTTTGGAGGAATCAAGGAACAACTCACATCTGAGGTTGGCTTCATATCAGCAAAGGGTTGCAAGGTATTACAACAAGAAAGTTAAAGAAGTGCAATTGAAGGTTTTGCTGCCGTCGAACAATACTTGTTGGACTGGATCAGAAACCACCATAGTACAATACGTTCAGATCTTTATAGATCAATATGTGATTCCATCAGTAGAGGTGATACCAATCCGGCAAATATTGGGAAAAACGTAATTCTGCCAGCAACTCACACATGTTCGTAAAGGTACATGAATCAGTACTTTAAAGATTCACTTGCTATATGTCGCACCATCGGACACCCATCATTATTTTTGACAATGACTTGCAATACTCAATGGCCTGAAATTAAGAGGATGATGAAATATTTTCCCCGAGTAGACGTATCCGACAAGCCTGATGTAATTGCCAGAGTCTTCAAACTAAAACTTGATCAACTTCTAGACGTCATTAAGAATAAGAATTATTTTAAGAAATGCATAAGAGGTTATTCTTCTAATTTTTTCATTCTGCCATTTTTCATGAATTATTCATCTACTTTCCAATGCACCATGAACAATCATTTAATATATGCAAATATTTTTATTTTTTCAGTTATGCATGTAATTGAATTCTAGAAGCGTGGCCTTCCACATTGCCATATGTTGATTTGGCTCCACCCTAGAAATCGACCTGTCAATGCGGATCAAATTGATCATTTAATCTCTGCTGAAATACCAGACCCAACAAATGATCCAATCGGTTATAATGTTGTTCAGAATTTTATGATTCATGGTCCATGTGGAAAAGACTATTAATATTCGCCATGTATGGTAAAAGGGAAATGTGGTCGCCATTTTTTCTAAAAAGTAAGAACATGGTGCAGTATCATATTCCCTTTAAAATATACAAAAACAAAATTATTTGCATTACCAATTTACTTATTTATTATTAATACATTTTATAATTATTTATTTTGTAGGTATAATGCACACACATTCTTTGATGACTGTGGCTTTCCAGTGTACCTACGTAGTCGGTGTGCAATAAGTGTTAAAAAAGGAATTGATCTGGATAACCAATATGTGGTTCCTTACAATAGGGACTTATTGGTACGGTTTCATTGTCACATAAATTTAGAGGTTTGTAACAGCTCACATTCTTTGAAGTGTTTATTTAAATACTGCTTGAAAGGTTATGACACAGCTACTATGTTGTTGAAGAAGAAAAATAAAAATGGCGAAGCATCTACTTCTTCTTCAAAACCTAAGAACACGGATGAAATTAAGAATTTTCTTGACGGTTGTTACATATGTGCTTCAGAAGCTGCTTGGCGGCTTTTAGGTTTTGACATACATCATCGTTTTCCATCTGTAGAGCAATTGCCAGTGCATATGGAAGGGGAAAAGAATGTTTCATTTAAACAACATGACAATCTAAATGATGTTGCTGACAAGGCTAAAAAGAGATTGAGCAAGCTTGAGAGTTGGTTTGAAGCTAATAAGAACTTTAAGGAGGCAAGGCAGTTCACGTATTCTGAATTCCCGCAAAATTTCACTTGGAAAGCAGATCAATGTAGATGGAAATTTCGTGAGCGAGGCATTGTTTTTGGGCATCTGTCTGATGTTCATGCATCTGCCGGTGAGACTTTTTTTTGCGTATGATTACGTCCTACAAAGATTTGAGAACAGTCGATGGCATTCTGTACAACTCATTTAAAAAAGCTTGTGATGCACTTAGTCTTCTGAAAGACGACAGACAATAGCATGTTGCTTTGTCTGAGAAGGTTGTTCACGTAATGCCACGTCAGCTTAGACAATTGTTTGTATTTATTTTGGCCAATAATCAAGTTGCTTATCCGTTAAAGCTATGGCAACAACACTGGCATTCTATGTCAAAAGATATTCAGTACTCCAGGCGTTGCTCTACTGGTAATATGGACCTACAATTGACGGAGTGACATTCAATATATAGCACTGGCAGGTACTGCCTTTTGTTTAAAATAATTCTAACTGATCGATACCTCACTCTATAGCAACATACTACGTAATAATAAAATAAGTTATTCACACTCATAATTTAACATAGACGACAATTAAACCTACAAGCTACATATTGTCTGATGGTTTCCACGTGTCTAGGCTGCAGTTTGATAATTACTATATTTTTCAAGTTTGATAGTTCAGTTTTCTACACTGGTGTTTCAAGTTTATACTTGGTAATGGTGTCCATTTATCTTTGATGTCATCAATTATAAATTCACTCATACAGCATTTTACATTCTCACAATGAATAACATTTCCTAATTAATACAGATATTGAGAAACTCTTTAATGATGTCAGAAGAAGCCTGAAAGATTTTGCCACATTGCCATTTCCAGAAAACAGTTATATGCATGACTTGGATAACTGATTAGTAGCAGAGGAACTTGGTTATGATCGTGTACATATGCGAGAAGAGCACGATAAAATGTTCCAAAACCTCAATGAAGAACAATTGCAGGCTTATAACTCTATTCTTCACAATGTAGAGAATAACAAAGGTGGAGTTTTTTTGTGTATGGCTGTGGAGGATGTGGCAAAAATTTTCTGTGGAATACTCTAAGTTGTAAACTACAAAGTGTCGGTAGAATTGCTCTGTCAGTTGCTTCCTCTGCTATTGCAGCTACATTGCTTCCTGGTGGAAGGACTGCTCACTCAAGATTCCACATTCCGTTAAAAATTGACCACTATTTAATTGCAGGCATCAAACATGGATCAGAACTTGCTGAACTAATGAAGCAGACTAGCCTCATTATATGGGACCGCAGTCTTCGAGATATTATGTCTTCTGTTGATCCTTTGCGAGTAGGACAACTGTTTGGTGGCATGTGTCTTTGGCGGAGATTTTAGACAAATCCTCCCTGTTATTCCAAAAGGTACAAAAGCAGAAGTTGTTGGTGCGTCGCTCAACAGTTCCAAGATATGGAATCAATGTGAAGTTTTCTTATTACAAAAAAACATGCGCCTGTTTGCCGGGAAATCAGAGTCTAAAATTAAAGATATTATAAGGTTTTCCAGGTGGGTGCTTGATGTCGGAAATGGCACACTACCGAATGTTCATCATGATGATACAATAAATGATCCAGATGTTGTCATTCCAGAAAATTTTATAATCAGGTCATATCATCAACCAATCAAGAGTGTTATTAACGTTATTTATCCTGATATTATGCGTAACATAAATAATGCGGAGTATTTCAGGGAAAGATCCATTCTTACTCCGACAAATGTTATTGCCAGTGATATTAACTCATACATTCTTGATCAGCTTCTTGGGAAAACATACACTTACTATTGTCAGGATTCTTTAGTTGATAATTTTGGTGAAGGTAGCGACTACGGCTCTGCATTCCCAGTAGAATATCTGAACTCTATCAATATGCCATGTTAGCCAAAGCACGATTTAAAGATTAAAGAAGGTTCTGTAATTATGTTGATGAGAAATCTGAATCAGATTATGGGATTATGTAATGACACTATGATGGTTGTCAAGAAATGCATTCCTAATAGTATTTTGTGTGAGACTATTACTGGTTCACAAGTTGGTACACTTCACATTATTCCGAGGATAGAGATGGAACCTTCAGACACCAAATGGCCATTTGGGTTTAAAAGAATTCGGTTTCATGTGCAACTTTGTTTTGCCATGACTATAAATAAAAGTCAAGGTCAATCGCTAAACAAAGTTGGATTATATTTGCCGAAATCGGTATTCACGCACGGTCAGCTTTATGTAGCTGATTCTAGAGTCACATCGCCCAATGGTTTGTATATTCTTATTGATTCCGAAAGCGGAGGATCGACTAATTTGACTGCTAATGTAGTTTTTGAAAAAGTATTTTATAATCTGCCATAAAATTAAAAAAAATTAGAGAATTTTGTTCAATGTGGTTTTATATTTATTTAACCATGAACTTTTGATATATATGATTATATCAAATTTACTCAATGGTACATTATTCTATGTAATATATAGTGAAAATGTAGTAATATAGCGTCTTAATACTACAACATGATTTGTACCTTAACATTTACATGAAATCAGAAATTACAACTTGATGATTTCCTTGAAATTCTCTTATTTAGTTTTATTATGCTAGAAAACATAACCAACTATGAAGAGCAAGTAAAAGGGAAAAAAATAAACGTATATATTGCAGCCTATCATAACTAATTATCAAGAATAAGTAAATGTATATCAGGCAAGCAATGTTTTTTTTTATTATGAGCAATTATCACATTATGAACATTATATAAAACAAATTTTTTAAGTCGTGTTAATCGCTATCAAATCCCGCATACAATGGCCCATATATTATCCAAATAAAAGGTGCAACATTGTTTTCGAATCTACACTATTGTTCTGGATTTCTTTTATATTACAACCTGTAATTTCATTCTGATAGATCATTTTGTTTTGAATACCAATCACCTAACACATTACACCCACTATAATCTCCACATAATCCTCAATCATTAATCTACTTTCCTTATCATATAAAGTGAAATATCTATAACGTTACCAATTATCATGCTAAACTTTTCTGTTAGTTGAGAATATAAACAGTAGTACATATAATTATAACATACGATCTATGTGTTGTTTCATGCAACAGGTCGGCGAAGTTGAAAATTTCAGTAGTTTTAATCCTTTCTGGTATTATGATGTTTAAAAATGTATAGCTTCATTACAGCATAAATGACACTAATTTTTTGTATTTTACTTTCACATTCAGATATGAACATACACAATGATTTAGCAGATTTGGATGGTAGTAGGATTGATTGGATCTTGCGGGTTCGTGTATCAAGAATATGGTTGTCGACTGGCAATGGAGGTGTAATACTTTGCCACAATCTTCTTTTGTTAGACTGTTAGGTAAACGTGTTGTTAAAATGTTTAACTAATCAGTAGACTACCAATAAGATATGATATTTTTTTATACATTTGTTACAGAATACGCATATGCAGGGTTTTGTTTCTCTTGTTCTTTGGAATCAAATGGGTGAAATTATATATAAAGGTGGTTTATATCTTATAAGGAACGTCCATGTTTCTGAATCCAATGGTGTGCTCAGGCCTGTTCAGTCTTACCTTATAAAATTTAAATAAATACTTCAACCTATTTTCTTTTTCACTTCCACATTTTTATATATTAATTTTTAGTCAACTTAATGTTTATATAGACCTATTCCACATTTATTCACATTTGTTCCTCTAAATTTATTTTATTTTTAATATTCAGTTTTACCAAAGATATTTAACTTTCTAAAAAGTAGTCGCCTTTCTTGGATTTAATAATTTTTACAAGATAATCGTTATTCCAGCTAGAAGTTTATGCATATAACTTTGATCTCTTTGCTTCAAAATTCAACAAAATGAATTTGAAGATATACAACAATTTGATATATATCTTTATATATCATATTGAACAACAATATTATCGCTTCCATTTTTAGAATATCACCACTACACTACTTCTATTGACAACAGCATATGACACTTTTTTCCTATGTGGTCTTTTAAAGTAAAGCATATGGTGACATTGATAATAGTAATCTTCCGGTGATAGTATTAAAAAATTCCGAATAATGGTCCATAATAATAATAATAATAATAAGCAAAGACATCTTCCACTCAAAGTCCTTTGTTCCAATGAACAATACTATCGCGTATTGACTGGTTCAACACTTACACGCTTCATCAAAATATGGAACTCTATCATGATTCCATATCATTAAATGTTTTACAAACAAATATAATTCAGTCTTTACCACTTAATCCTTAATAACACATTTAATAGTAATGAAACAGCTTCATATTTCAGGCACCAGCCTTTGGATTTCAACATTAAAAAAAAATTCCTTCTTTGTTTTCAATCATGGTGAACAGCAGTTTATTAGTTGCCTTCAAATTGTTTTCCTTCGCAAACTTATTACATCCAGCTGAGAATCTTCCCTTTTCGTTCGAGAGGACTACTCCAAGTTTCCATGTCCCTTTCTCAGTCTCACACGTGACCTCTTCACCAGATCTCCAATCGCGACCATGAGGAACCACTTCTCTTAGAATTAGTTGTATAAGAAAAGTAACTCTCATTATACGAAGGTCTTAAATATATGCACATATCTAAATTAAAAATATTAGGAAATTGTACCACTCCTTGTGTTGTTTTGTCAATATTTGACGGGTGGAGTTCCGCCAGGAAGTGGACATTTTCATTTTCAGGTATATCAAGTTCCATTATCTCTAGATTATCATTCTCCATCTCATTATCTGTCCCTGTTATAATATTCAATTATTCATTCAAACAATTTCCTCTCCTATATTGCCACTCACATATCTTTCAGTTCAAGAGGATTTTACCTTTATCACCATTGTCAATTCTCCATCATTTTCACTTCCATCATTTTCAGTTTTCCATTTATTAAACTATTCCTAACTATTAAATTAGAAATGTTTCAACTATTAATAACACAAAAGGAGATATAAACCAACATACCATATTCATCCCAAATTACATTCCATATCCACCTTGAGCAAGAACGCCTATGATTCCCAAACATACGACTAATGTAATCTATCTCAACTCCATTTTTCTGGTAAAACCTTGCATATATTGTGGCAATTCCGTCAAAATTTAAAACAACAATTTCCTTCGAACACACCTTAAAACATCCCAATAATTCACTCAATTTGCTTAGACACCCACTGCCATTATCGTACATAGCAGTCCAATTTTTGCCGAGAACTTCAATTTTGCTCAAATTTGTTAGTTTGTCACCAACATTATCCTTAATCCACTTTGGTACAATCTTCACCAAGTAATAATCATTTAAAACACAAAATACACACTCAAAGTTAGTCTAATTTCATGTTTCTGTGTATTAAATAAATGTGCTTATAGCTTGAAAAGTTAAGAATGGCTTACCAGATTTCCCGTTCTCACCATTTCTTCACTTACAATCTTTAAGAACGATTTCTCCAGATTTTCACTTCCAACTGTTGAATCATTCATTTCGCACAATGAAAATATTATATTTGTAGATTATATTAAATCTTTAAGAAGATCATTTATGCTGTAAAAAATAATCACAACTTACTTGGTAAAATCACTTTACTAATAATGTAAAAAAAACCCTTTTTAAATGTCCTTTTTTTGTAACCTTTATATTATAACTTATACTATCCCAGGATACTATTTCTAAAATACGTTTACCTTGGCCAAATACAACTGTCGGGTCTTGCTGCTTCAAAATGACAATGTTTAAAGTTTTTGCTCCTGATGAAGGCAAGCGGAATAGTACCAGTGTATCGCCCGACTCCACTTTACAGTCATTAACAAACACTTGTCATCCTCTCCCAAAAAAACAAATGTTCTCTTCTCATATAACTTTAATTTTTCATTTTTGTTTAGATAACAACAGATAAACCGATGTCCAGTTATGCCATTTTTTGAACATGTCCTGTAATTATGGATTTAACCTCTGTAAGGAAAAAATTGTGAATTCAGCTTGGTTAAAATAAGTTAAACAACAATTAATTTGTAATAACAGAAAATTTGTGAAACATACAATTTTTTCCTGAACTTCCAACACGTCACTACCAGAAAGCTTCATAGCCGTATAATCCGCACAGTGCCTATAAGTGTTAAACACCCAAACTGCGTTGTGTTTCTCATATTCAATAACAGACCTACCAATTATGTATTTTTCAGCCTTCCAATCTGAAAACACTTTTTTTTCTTCATAAATTCATCTACACCACTCTTTGGATAATTACATTCCACTGCATTTGGCATGAACATTCTCACTTGGAACGAATCATCTCCGTAATAATCAAACTGAACTGCACTGTAGATTTTCAGATTGTAGTACCTCATTAAAGAACCTAACCCCTCAAATCTTCTCAGCTTACAATTATACCTTCCTCTCTAACAATTATTCTCATTCATGAATAATAATTTTGTTGGCATTTGATTCGCAAACTCAGAATTGAATGTCCTTGGGAGAATCTGATTTTGAATAATTTGTTTAGTAAGTTCAAAATTACATAGCAACTAAATTCAGTCTGAAGACCGGTAAATATATCACTTACAAAGGATCCAAAAATGTCGCAAGCATTGTTAACCGACAAGAAACTTCCCATTTTACTTCTACGGCCATTTGTAATATCATCCCTTTTTCTAATAATCACTCATTCACGTTGTATTTTAATATAAATTGAAAAAAAAAGAATCAATATCGATTGACCTAATTTAAGTTTCTTTATAGATTATACAACACTGAATACAAATATTAACAACCCAAATCAAAGCAGTAAACTATTTTAAAGCACTACAAGTCAGTTCATAATACAATGTAATTCATTCATATTGCATAAAAAAAAGGCCTTATACGAGCTAATCTACATAGGAATATGGATACATGCACAATTCGATTAAACTCCTTTAAATCAACATAGTTTTGTACTTTCAATCTAAGTAGATATTATAACTGTACAATAAGATAAAGTAGATATTCTAAGAAGATTCAAACAAACGTGGTTTGTAATTGTTGACAAGCATAACTTATACATACAAATACAATTAAGTTTTAAAAAAGAGCAAGCCTAACCTCCATCGCCACTGAAGTTCTGTCGATTTCGGTAAAGAATGTAGTATATGCTCCGCAGCTGTCGGACTTGCTTGGTGATCCTCCGCCAATTGGTTTTTCTTTAGATTCTAGGTCCTCTAATTAGCAGCAGACTTTTTTAGTGGAGTGTTTGGTGGTTGAGATATATTTATTTCCCCAAATTGACTTATAAAATATATTTTATGTACAATATTTTTAAGAACATTTAATAGTTTTTAAATATTTGAATTAAATTATATTTCATAATAAATAATTTAATCAAATTTTATAAGCATGGATGATTATTACTCTATTTTGTATACATTAAAAAAAATATTGCTACATTAGGTATTATTATTGCATTTCCTTTAAATTACTATCCGACAAACTATAAAATTGTTATTTTATTTGTTATTTAAATCAATAAAAATTATGTGCCAATTATTTTTAATATAAATACTAATTCGTTACATCCTTAATGCAGCCTCTATGTTAATACATTGAGGATTTTAATTTTAAACAACACTATATTTACGATAACTTTTAGGATACCAATAAAAGAGCATATCGATTAACATAATTCTGATAAATAATTTGGTACTAGTACCAAAACATACCTTCTAGATAAGAAAACTAAAACTTTAAATAAATTATTAAATTATTTTTCCACTTTATATCATATGTTCTGTTCACATAGAATAGATATCGCTATTTATTTTTCATTTCAATTATATATCTGTATTTTATATGGGAAATACACTACAACAAGAGCTCCTGCTAAGTTTCGGTTTCTCTCTCTCTCTCTCTACAAATTCTATCTTAGATCAATCTCTCTACGCACACAACAAAACCCTCTCTCGAAGAAACCCTAGATTTTTCTAAACCTCGATTCTTGATTAATCTGATTAATTCACCCTTTCAATTTTGATTTATTATCATTGGATCAGTCTCTACTTCGATCGATTCTCCGTTGATTAAAGAATCGATCGACTCTTTACTTGTAAAGGCAATGTTTTTATCTTCTTGTTGATTTTAAGATGAAGTTAAAGCGCAAGAGGGCCGTGGAAGTGGTAAGGCTGCAACAAAGTTTCAATCTTTATTTGTTTTTGTGTGTATAATATGTGTGTTTGATTGTTTCTTGTTGTTTTATGCAATAAAGTTTTTATTTTTCCGATTGTTTGATGGGTTAGGGTTAGTTTGTGTGGTTAGGATATAAGTATCTATCTTAATTCCTCCTAACCGTTCAAAGATTGGAACTTTAGTGATGACTATTTGTTGTTTGTTAAATTTTACCAAGTATAAATGAAATTCTTTTATGTTTGATTTAATTTTGATTTAGTTATGTGGTTTTGATGAGATTGAGATGAAAGTGTAATGCTTACTTTTCTTCTGGCAGTTTTCAGAAGTTTTGTTTCGATTTTTTTTTTTTAAATTTGTTAAAATTTGGCACTAATTGGTATCAGTTATAGTTGATTTCCACAGTTTAAGTACTGGGTTACGGAAGAGGTTAAACTAGATTTGGAGCAATATTGCTCGTATCAATTAATTTTAATTGTGATTTTCATGTCTTTGTCCCGAATGGACACAGTATGATTTTATTCGATCTTTTAGCTCACTTGAAGTTGCAGTAGTAATGCTCTCTGCAAATCTTGCAATAAATATTCTAAGATTTATCCTATCTGTATATTATTTAGGAATTGCTTCTAGAGTGAAACTTCTGTTATGTGATAGAAATGTTTAATGTCCAGACAATATGGTGTCTGGTGTGTAATTTTACCAGTTGCTCTTACATCCACTCAGATAAAAATGCATTCTGGAAATAATGGAGAAGAAAGGGGGAAATTCAATATTATATATATGATAGATGTAAATTGCTTGCATTATTTATCTGATTAAATTTATTAAGCTGGGTTGTACATTTGATAATACTAACTTAGCATTTTTTTTTTATTTCCTCAATCTGTTAGCCTCCGAAAATTAGGTCGTTCATCAATAATGTCATTGCTACTCCGCTTGAAAGTATAGGTGAACCCTTAAGAAGCTTTGTCTGGGACTTCGATAAGGTACCGTATGCATACTGATTGTGGTAACTCTCTTTCGCCTTTCTTGCAGTTTAGCTTATACTGATTTGATTGTTTTGCAGGGAGATTTTCACCAATGGGTTGATCTTTTTAATCACTTCGATTCTTTTTTTGAGAAGTACATAAAATCAAGAAAAGATTTACAGGTTGACGACAACTTCTTGGGATCAGATCCTCCTTTCCCAAAAGATGATGTTCTTCAGATTCTCCGTGTAATTAGAATTATATTGGAGAACTGCACTAATAAGCACTTTTATAGCTCCTATGAGGTAAGTGCTTGTCTTACCTACGTACATTGATATCCTAATGTAGTGGGTCTGTGGAAATCCAGTATTGTATCCCAGTGTGCTTTTGGGACGAGTATGTTATTAATAATTTTGTTATTAATCAAGTTAAGCTTGTTTCCTTTACCAAATATTTCTTTATTTTCTGGCAACCTTAAATATATGCATATTGTTGCAAATGCAGCAGCATCTTTCATCCCTACTTGCTTCCACCGATGCTGATGTGGTTGAGGCCTGCCTGCAAACATTAGCAGCATTTTTAAAGAAGGCTGTTGGAAAGTATGTAATAAGGGATTCTGGTCTTCATTCAAAATTATTTGCTTTTGCACAAGGTTGGGGAGGAAAGGAAGAAGGCCTTGGACTAGTTGCATGTGCCGTACAGGATGGATCAGACCAAGTCTCAAATGACTTAGGTAGCACCCTTCACTTTGAGTTCTATGCAGATGATTCTTCAAATGAACTACCTGCATCAGAGCAACCAATTCAAGGGTTGCAGATTATTCATTTGCCGAATGTTAACAGCTACCAGGTATCTGACATTGAACTTCTGCATAAGTTAGTTCTGGAGTACAAAGTCCCTTCTGCATTGAGATTTTTCCTATTGACAAGATTGCGGTTTGCTAGAGCTTTCAGCTCTTTGGCTTCCCGACAACAGTACACATGTGTCCGCCTATATGCATTTATGGTTCTTGTACAATCATGCAGTGATACAGAAGATCTAGTATCTTTTTTTAACACTGAGCCTGAGTTCATTAATGAATTGGTTACATTATTAAGCTATGAAGATGCAGTTCCTGAAAAAATCCGAATTCTCAGTCTGCTTTGCTTGGTTGCTCTTTGTCAAGATCGTTCACGCCAACCAAGTGTTTTAATTGCTGTAACCTCTGGCGGTCACCGTGGCATTTTGTCTAGCCTTATGCAGAAGGCTATTGATTCGGTCAGTAGTTCGTCAAAATGGTCAGTCATTTTTGCTGAGGCACTGCTATCTCTTGTTACTGTTCTGGTTTCCTCTTCGTCAGGTTGCTCTGCCATGCGGGAAGCGGGATTTATACCCACCCTTCTACCACTTCTTAAGGATACAGATCCCCAGCACTTGCATTTAGTCAGTACTGCAGTACATGTTCTAGAAGCTTTCATGGATTACAGCAATCCTGCAGCTGCACTGTTCAGGGACTTGGGTGGCTTGGATGATACAATTTCACGTCTAAAAGTAGAAGTTTCCTATGTTGAAAACCATATAAACCAACAAGGTACGTCTGTTGTGAGTCCCGCATTTCGTAATGAAATAGTTGCTGCCTCGTCTTCCGAGCTTGATAGTGGGCAACCACTATATTCAGAAGCATTGGTTGCATCACATCGCCGTTCTTTGATGAAAGCTTTACTGCGTGCCATATCTCTGGGGACTTATGCTCCTGGAAGTACATCACGGATATATGGTTCCGAGGAATGTCTGTTACCGCTTTGCTTATGCATTATATTTAGAAAGGCAAAAGAGTTTGGTGGTGGAGTGTTCTCACTTGCAGCAACTGTACTGAGTGATCTTATACATAAAGATCCTACATGCTTTTCTGTATTAGAAACAGCTGGCCTTCCTTCTGCTTTCTTAGATGCTATAATGGATGGTGTCATTTGTTCTGCTGAAGCTATAACGTGCATACCACAGTGCTTGGATGCGTTGTGTCTGAGCAATAATGGTCTACAGGCTGTAAGGGACCGTGGTGCTTTAAGGTGTTTTGTGAGGATATTTACCTCAAAGATGTACTTGCGTGTACTTACAGGAGATACTCCAGGATCCTTATCTAGCGGGCTTGATGAGTTAATGCGCCATGCTTCCTCATTGCGTGTCCCTGGAGTGGAAATGTTAATTGAAATCTTGAATGCCATTGCAAAATTAGGTTCCAGTTCGGAGGTATCCCACTCTTCCAACGACTCCCAGGGCTGCTCTACTCCTGTTCTTATGGTTACTGATCCCGAAGAACAAAATCTGATCCAAATGGGAGGTGATGATTCATGCCAGGTTGAAAGCTCCGAAAAGCTCCCTGAGCCAACTACTGATGCCTTGACAAATATAGAGTGGTTCCTTCCGGAATATATAACAAATGCTACTCGCCTTCTTGAAACAATTCTTCAAAATTCTGACACATGCCGTATTTTTATCGAGAAAAAGGGAACTGAAGCTGTGTTGCAATTTTTCAGATTGCCACTTATGCCTCTTTCAGCTTCTGTTGGTCAGAGTATATCTGCTGCATTTAAAAACTTTTCGCCACAGCATTCTGCGTCTCTTGTTCGAGCAGCCTGTTTATTTTTAAGAGAGCATTTAAAATTGACTCATGAACTTTTAAGTTCATCTGGTGGAACACACTTTGTTCAGCTGGAAGTTGTAAACCTGATGAAGCTGCTGAGGTGCCTTGCGGGTCTTGATGGTATTGTTTCTGTTTGCAGTTCTTTGCTGAAGACTACAACTGTTGTTATATCTGAATTGGCCACTTCAGATGCAGACGTGTTGAAAGAACTTGGGAGGGTTTATAGGGAGATACAATGGCAAATATCATTGTGTAGTGATATTAAGGTGGATGAGAAGCAGAATATCACGGTAGAATCTGAAAATGCAGAAGCTGCTGTATCAACTAGTGCTGGACGCGAGAGTGATGATGATGTAACTATTCCTGTGGTCAGGTACATGAATCCTGTTTCTCTGAGGAACAACTCACATCCCCAGTGGGGTATAGGACGTGATTTTCTTTCAGTGGTTCGCTCCAGTGAAGGTTTTAGTCGTCGTAGTCGACATGGCTTGGCACGCATACGGGGAGGAAGGACAAGTAGAAATTTGGAAACTCTACAGATGGATTCTGAGGTAACAGCCAATAATATTGAGCTACCTTCTTCTCAAGATATGAAAAAGAAAAGCCCTGAAGTACTTACTATGGAAATTCTTAAAAAACTTTCGTCCACTTTGCGGTGTTTCTTTGTTGCTCTCGTCAAAGGTTTCACATTGCCAAACCGTAGAAGATCTGAGACTGGTTCATTAGGCGCTGCTTCTAAGAGCATTGGGACAGCCCTTGCGAAGCTTTTTTTGGAAGCTTTTGGTTTTTCAACATATTCGACTTCGGCTGAGCTATCATTATCCGTCAAGTGCCGCTACTTGGGCAAGGTAGTGGATGACATGACGGCTGTCGTATTTGATAATAGACGACGCACTTGTTATACAGCAATGATAAATAACTTTTATGTCCATGGTACCTTCAAGGAGCTACTAACAACATTTGAAGCTACGAGCCAGTTGTTGTGGACGCTGCCGTACGCACTGCCACAATCTACTATTGAACATGATAATAGTTCAGAGGGAGGGAAGCTGGCTCATAATTCGTGGTTAGTTGAGACATTGTTGAGTTACTGCCGCGTGCTTGAGTTTTTTGTCAATTCAACTCTACTTCTATCTCCGGCTTCTGCTTCCCAGGCCCAGTTGCTCGTTCAGCCTGTTGCAGTTGGTTTGTCAATTGGGTTATTCCCGGTTCCTAGAGACCCGGAAGTATTTGTTCGAATGTTGCAGTCTCAGGTCCTTGACGTGATACTTCCTGTATGGAATCATGCTATGTTTCCAAATTGTAACCCGGGTTTTATCTCGTCTGTTGTCTCACTTGTTACGCATATATACAGTGGTGTTGGAGATGCGAAGAAGCAAATTGGCGCGTCAGGAAGTACAAACCAGAGACTGGTTGCTCCTCCACCTGATGAAAGTACTATTGCCACAATCGTAGAGATGGGTTTTACAAGATCAAGAGCCGAGGAAGCACTTAGACATGTTGGGACTAATAGTGTTGAGATGGCGATGGAATGGCTTTTCTCACACGTTGAAGATCCTGTGCAGGAGGATGATGAACTGGCACGGGCTCTTGCTTTGTCCCTAGGTAGTTCCTCTGAGATGTCAAAAGTTGATAACACTGATAAACCAGTTGATGATGTAAGAGAAGAGGGATCAGCAAGTGTGCCTCCTGTTGATGACATCCTTGCATCAGCAATGAAACTGCTTCATACTAGTGATACAATGGCATTTCCGTTGACAGATTTGCTTATTACTCTTTGCAGTCGGAATAAAGGCGAAGATCGTGCAAAAGTTACTGCTTACCTTACTCAGCAGCTAAAGCTTTGTCCTCTGCAGCTTGTTAAGGATTCAACAGCCTTGTGTATGGTCTCTCATACTCTAGCATTGCTTCTCAATGAAGATGAAAATTCGCGAGACATTGCTGCACGTGATGGTATTGCTGTCATAGCAATAGATTTTCTGATAAACTTCAAAGCTGGAATTGTACCAGATAATGAGCTCGTGGTTCCAAAATGTATTACTGCTTTACTTCTTATGTTGGACATTCTGTCACAATCCAAGCCTAAGATTCCAAATCAGAGCACCGAAGCTAATCCTGTCGGATCTTTACCTGATTCCATCAGTGAGCCATCTCCAATTTCAGCTCCAGAACATGCATCAGAGACAAAGTCAGCTTCTGAAGAAGGAATAGAGAAAAAGTCAGCTGCTGATGCTTTGGACAGGGGAATTGACGGAGCAATTGAGAATATATTTGGGAGTTCAACTGGGTATCTGACTCTTGAGGACAGCAGTAGGTTACTGGTTGTAGCTTGTGAGTTGATAAAGCTTCATGTCCCTCCTCTCGTCATGCAGGCCCTGCTACAATTATGTGCCCGTTTGACAAAAACACATGTTCTAGCTTTGCAGTTTCTTGAATTCGGAGGATTGGTCGCTCTTTTTAATATTCCAATAAGCTGCTTTTTTCCTGGATATGACACTGTGGCTTCTGCTATTATTCGGCATCTCATTGAAGATCCACAGACACTACAGACAGCAATGGAGTTAGAAATTCGGCAGACACTGAGTGGAAATCGCAATGCTGGACGTGTTCCGGTACGTGCATTTTTGACATCAATGGCACCTGTTATCTCAAGAGATCCAGGTGTCTTCATGAGAGCAGCAGCAAGCGTGTGCCAGTTGGAATCGTCAGGAGGAAGAACTCTTGTTGTATTGTCGAAAGAAAAAGAGAAAGAAAGAGATAGATCAAAAGTTCGCGTAGAACCGGGAGCTCTCCCTAATGAATGTGTCAAGATTTCTGAAAGTAAAATCCATGATATGCCAGGTAAGTGTGCAAAAGGGCACAAAAAATTTCCTGCAAATCTTGTGCAGGTTATTGATCAGCTGCTTGAAATTTTAATGAAATACCCTGCACCTAAGTGTGAGGAAGATTGTACAAATTATCCAAGTGCAATGGAGGTAGATGAATCTCTAACCAGGGTGAAAGGTAAGACGAAGGTTGATGATACAAGTAAGACCGAGTCTAACACTGTAGAGAAATCAGCCGGGCTGGCCAAGGTAACTTTTGTGTTGAAGTTGTTGAGTGACATTCTTCTCATGTATGTACATGCTGTTGGAGTTATACTCAAACGAGATACGGAAATTTGTCAACTCCGGGGACTTAATGTTTTGGAATCTGCTGGACACTGTGGTATACTGCATCATGTTTTGAATTATCTTGTTCCTCCATCTGTTGACAGAACATCTGGACCTGATGAATGGAGAGTCAAGTTATCTGAAAAAGCTTCATGGTTTCTAGTGGTTTTGTGTGGTCGATCAAGTGAAGGACGTAGACGTGTGATAAGTGAAATTGTAAAAACTTTAAATTCTCTATCAAATTTAGAAAGCAATTCATCCAGAAACAATTTATGGCCAGATAAAAAGGTTCTCTCTTTTGTTAACCTGGTGTATTCCATTTTGTCAAAGAATTCGTCTTCTAGTAACTTACCTGGTACAGGGTGCTCTCCGGATATTGCAAAAAGCATGATAGATGGAGGAATAGTTCAGTGTTTATCAAGCATTCTTCAAGTAATGGATTTAGACCATCCTGATGCTTCTGAAGTTGTAAATCTCATACTCAAGGCTTTGGAGATCCTAACTAGAGCTGCTCATGCTGGTGAACAACTCTTTAAATCTGAAACTTTGGACAAGAAAAAGCTTGTTGGTGCAGGTCAGAATTCGGATAATCAAGTTAATGCCACGTTAGCCACTGAGACTGTAGAATCTGATCAGAACCATAGTCTACATCAAAGCAACAGTGAGGGGGATGCAAACCAACAACCTGAAGGAAGTACTCAGCGTGAAAATGCAGTTCCTAACCAATCTTTAGAGCAAGAAATGAGAATCGAAGTGGACGAAACCGTTACTAGCAATACAACGGCAGAAATGGGGATAGATTTTATGCGTGATGAGATGGAAGATGGTGACATGATAAATAATGCAGAGCAAATCGAGATGACTTTTCATGTGGAGAACAGGGGCAACAATGATATGGGTGAAGAAGATGATGATATGGGGGTTGATGGTGAGGATGATGAGGATGATGATGAGGGTGAGGATGATGAGGAAGACCTTGGAGAGGATGGTACTGCCCTGATGTCACTAGCTGATACAGATGTGGAAGATCATGATGAAGCTGCGCTGGGAGATGATTACAATGATGACATGGTTGATGAAGATGAAGATGATTTTCATGAGAATCGCGTTATTGAGGTGAGGTGGAGGGAGGCTCTAGACGGGCTAGATCACTTGCAGGTACTTGGGCAACCTGGAGTTGATAGTGGCCTAATTGATGTAGCTGGTGAGCCTTTTGAAGGAGTAAATGTTGATGATCTTTTCGGCCTTCGCAGGCCTATGGGTTTTGATCGCCGTCGTCAGACAAGTAGGAATTCCTTGGAACGGTCAACTACAGAAGGAAATGGTCTTCAGCATCCTTTCTTGTCGAGAACATCACAGTCTAGTGATCTTGCATCAACTTGGTCTTCAGGAGGAAACTCATCCAGGGATTTAGAGTCACTTTCAGCTGGAAGCTTTGATGTAGCTCATTTGTACATGTTTGATGCACCCGTCCTCCCTTATGATAATGTCCCAACCGGTGTGTTTGGTGAAAGACTTAGTGGTGCGTCAGCACCTACATTGGCTGATTTTTCTGTTGGTCTAGAGTCTTTACGGGTTCCGGGACGAAGAGCACCAGGTGTGGGTCGGTGGACCGATGATGGTTATCCCCAAGTAGGCAGTCAGGCTGCAACTGTTGCACAAGCAGTTGAGGAACATTTCATATGTCAGCTGCGTGGTAATGCTCCCTCAGAAAATCCTCCCGAGATCCAGTCAAATATCTCAGAATCGCAGGAGAAACACTCTGATGGTCCTTTGATCAGCGATAGTCAAATAGCTGTACGTATTGATGGAAGTGAAGCACAGCAAAGTGAAGATCAAAACTGTGAAAGTGGTCATGAAACAGCTCATGAAATTAATCAAATTGGTGATAGCGTTGCTGTTGGGGTCGAAGAAGCTGGTGAAGATAATCTTGGCAGTACATCAAATATTCCTGATAATATGGACATTGGAGAAGAAATACCGCAAAGTGATGTGCCATTTCAGGATTTGAACAATGATGGTTCAGCAACAATAGATTGCCGTTCCAATATCGATACATCAAACTTAGAAATGTCTGATCCTGGACGTGGTGATTGCCATGGTTCTTCAGCTCATGAAGATGATGACATTGATATGAATGGTAGCCAGATGGTAGAGAATCCGACTGGTGAACCTATACCTTCTCAAGCTAATGGAGAGGACCAACCTCTAATACCAAACCTTAGTGTTGCTCAAGGCACTAGTCAGATTGATGTATCCCGTTCGAATAATGAAGCTCCTAATGCAAATGGAATAGATCCAACATTTTTAGAAGCGCTTCCTGAGGATCTTCGTGCTGAAGTTCTTGCTTCGCAGCAAGCTCAGCCTGCTCAACCTGCTCCTGCTCCTACTCCTACGTATGCACAACCTACTGCTGAAGAAATAGATCCAGAGTTTTTAGCCGCCCTTCCCCCGGATATCCAAGCAGAAGTCTTAGCTCAACAGCGTGCGCAGAGGGTTGCACAGCAGGCTGAAGGACAACCTGTTGAAATGGATAATGCTTCAATTATAGCTACTTTTCCTCCAGATTTGCGTGAAGAGGTTTGCATCTTGATTTCTGGCTCAATAAATCGATGAACTATGCTAATTTCCTGTTTTATCATGCTAGGTACTTTTGACTTCATCTGAAGCTGTTTTATCGGCATTACCATCTCCATTACTTGCTGAAGCTCAAATGCTCAGGGACCGGGCAATGAGTCATTATCAGGCTCATACTCTATTTGGGAATAACCACAGGCATACTCATCGTAGAAATGGCTTAGGATTTGACCGCCAGGCGGTGATGGATAGGGGTGTTGGTGTAACAATAGGTCGACGGACATCTTCCGCTGCCGAGGGTTCAAAATTAAAGGAAGTTGAAGGTGAACCTCTCCTGGATGCTAATGCTCTGAAAGCACTAATTAGGCTCCTTCGCTTGGCACAGGTAGATATTTTCCTCTCCTCTTAATATAGGATGAAGCTAGAATCATCAAATAGATGCTACATGATTCTTTAAGATTTAATTATTCTCCAATTCATGCAAAGTGTTTTTTTTAGGGATTTAGTGTGTGTTATATAAAGCCAAAAAAAGCAATTTAATGTTTAATGCTTTTTATCTTGTGAGGTTCACTTCTTTGCATGGCAATGTCTATTTTGCAACTTGTAAATTATACCTTTTTAGATCTAAGTTTTGGATAAGTTGTTAATGTGAACTGCAATATTTTGTAGCCCCTTGGGAAAGGTCTTCTGCAAAGACTCTTGTTAAACTTATGTGCACATAGCTGTACAAGGGCAAATTTAATCCGCTATCTTCTGGACATGATCGATCCCGGAACTGAAGGCTCATCTGAATCAACTTGCCAAAGGTTGTATGGGTGTCAGTCCAATGTTGTTTATGGTCGATCTCAGCTGTTGCATGGTACTATATCTTTTTCACACGGTTGAATTTAGTTGTGTTATTTCTTTGCATTAAAAAACTTACATGTTTACGAACTTGGCAGGTCTTCCTCCTCTGGTGTTGCGTCGAGTTCTTGAGATAATGACTTATTTGGCCACCAACCATTCTGCTGTTGCCAATATTTTATTTTATTTTGATCCATCTATTGCCCAGAACTCTTTGCATCCAAATTCCTTGGAGATGAAAACTGACAAGGGTAAAGAAAAGATTGTGGAAGAAAAAGATATGGTAACTTGTACAGCAAGATCGATAGAAAGGGATGTGCCTTTAATTTTGTTACTAAAGCTCTTAAGTCAGCCACTTTTCTTACGCAGTGTTGCTCATTTGGAGCAGGTAGGTTGTTAACTGGTGTTTTCTTTTACCGTTTTGTTATCACCTGTGCTACTACTTGTCAGGTATGGCTGATAATATATTAAAGATCATCTTATATATTCTGCTGTAGGTAATGGGCCTGCTTCAAGTAGTAGTTTTTGCTGCTGCATCAAAGCTGGACTGCGAGGCTCATTCTGAACCAGGAGGAGCTTCAATTTCCGAGACTTTGTCCGGAAATGCAGTGAGTGGTGTTCAAGACAGTTCGTCTGTGTTGGAAAGGGAATCAAATTCAAGCGGTCTACTACAGAACTTAATGCCGTCTGAAGGTGAATTAGCTCTAGACAACTTAAAATCTAGTGATGGGTTAACAACATCAGTTAGGCAGAAAAGTTCCAACACACGGGACATCTTTTTGCAACTGCCACAGTCTGACCTACATAGTCTCTGCAGTCTTCTTGGGCATGAAGGGTAATGACTATGCTCCAATGTTTTGTTAGTTCTCATTTACTGGGTTGAACTGTTTAATTATTGCTTC
>PHNY01289419.1:13459-25154 GCA_003724115.2 Anethum foeniculum | reverse complement strand
ATATCAGGTATCATTTTATTAGAGAGCATGTCACAAACGGTACTGTGGAATTACATTTTGTACCCACAGAGGAACAGATTGCAGACATCTTCACTAAACCACTTGATGAATCCACTTTCTCTAAGCTGGTTAGTGAACTTGGGATGTTAAATCTTTCTAGTTAATCAATCAGAGGTCAATAACTGCAATCTGTCCCTAATGAATTCAAGAGTTGATCAATTTCATTATTTTAGGACTCTTAAATTCATTTACCAATATTTAATTCTCGTAATAAAAATATTTATATGCTTGTGTTTAACTAATAAATATTTAAGTATTTAAATATTCTCATTTTATTTGAAAATAATTTAATTATAGAATTTAAACATTTGTGGTTAAATTCTAGAAATTAAATTTAAAGTAAAATAAAAAGAAGCATAATTTTATTGATTAAAATTATAATATTATCAAGCNATATTAATTTTAATGAATTTATAAATAATTCTATATTTAAAGAATTCATTAAAGTTAAATTATTGCAGCATAAATGATTTTTAGAGAAATTATTGACAAGTATCCATTTATTGGTATATTTGTTACAAATTTTAAATAAAAATTATTTGTGATATATATATTCCAACTGTCGACTACAGTACTAAGTCTACTTAGAAAAGTTTTCTAAGTAGTACAGTAATGCTTTTGTCGACAATTAGCAGCCACCAGTATTAGTCTTGTCGACACTTAGAAAATATAAGCTTTAAATTTTTTTAAGTGACAAACTATACCTACAGTGTACCTAATGTCGACACTTAGGACTTTTTGGACTAAAATTTTCCAAGTGATATTAAGTCCTACAGAGGACACTCTTGTCGACAGTTAGAGACTCTTGTATAAATACTTGCCTTAGTCTGTTTTAATTATATGTTTATACAATATTCACGTATCGAAAACATGCATATACACGTCATTGTTATTAAATAATTTCTATATTATCATGTGACTACACAGGATAGATATGTTCATTAAAGGTCAAAATCATCACCAAAAGTTATCATGGGTAACATATAATTAAAAAATAAGTGAAAAAAACTTATATCCTTACCATCATTTATATGAATTATATTAATAAGATTATATCTTAATTTGAAACATTTTGCATAACTAAATTATCTATTATACCGATATCAAAAAATAAATTTTAAATTGCACACTTATTATAAAGTACAAATTTTAAAGAGTGCACTTTTATAAATTTATATATAATTTTTAGAATTATAGTAATAAATAAATATCATTTTTTATCTCTAAAATTTACTAAATATATAAACTTACAATGAAGAAAATATTCAAATTAATAAAAGAGGTAAAGTTCTGATAAAAAAATAAAAATATTGTTATTGATAATTTAAAATTCCAATGCTTACTACCAAAAAATAAAATTCAGATAAGTTTCATTTATTGTGAAATTTAATCACATGTGTCTAGCTGATTTCTTACGGTTCAGATTTTATTATTTTATTTTTATTTATTATTTTTTTAGTTGATTGCATATGTTGATTCCATGTTACTAATATTCGACAATATTAACCAATTTATAATACTTTTGGATGGTGGTGAGTTCATTAAATCGTGTAAAAATACAAAATCTCAGATAATATGTCTAATGTTATACAACAACTTATAATTTAAAACTTGTTATGTAAAATTTGATGTGATTGAATGTGTATGGACTTGTTTGGGCACTTCAACTTTTGGCTTAAACGTGCTGGAAGCCTAATTTGCATTGTCACTATCTGTTTGGCAAAAAAAAGTGAAACGTGATTATTTCACATATTTATGTTGATTACTGAAAGTTAGGTTTGTTAACTTTCCACTTACTTGGAATCATTCTCGGTTTCTTACCATCAGTTTTTACTCTACCATATTTTACTTTAATTTATTTTACTTTTATTATTTGTATTTCAATTTTTCCATTTTTAAATTTTATGTTTTTAATTCTATATTTAGATATTAAAATTATTATATAATTTTTCATTTTAAAAAAATATTATAACATATAAATTGTGAGTTAACAAACACATTACAAACTTATAAGTAAAATTATCCAAACAGCCAAATACTTGATAAGTAATAATTTTACTTATCACTTATATGAGAATTTTCAACTTTAAGTTATAAGTCAGTTTTTTTGAGAAACCCAGACGGACCCTAGTTAGTCTTGACTTGTGAATGAACATCATTATAGAGATTTGTGTTGCGTTACTTTGATATTTTTTATCCTGTTAATTACTACACTATTTAAAAAATATTATAAGTAAAATATTATAATGTATAACTCTAACATTAATCTTAATATTTGGATTGTTCTTTTTAACTATCATTCGTTGATTGTAAAATGCATCTAAATAAAATTTTAAACTCTCAATAAATAAATGAAATATATTGATATGTGAAAGTGAAAATAATTAAATTAATATTTTATATTATGTTATTATAATATAAATTATATTTTTAATATATTAAATCAACCAAAAATATTTATGGACTACTAAAATTGTATATGAGTAAAGTATATTCAAAATATTTATGTGATTAGTAAACGATTTNTTAGAATTTTTAAGTATGTATTGCATTCATAATATATGATATTATAATTTTGGTTAACTTAAAATTAAAATAGAAATTAATTGGTTAAAATATTATCACTTAAAATAATATATAATTTACAGATAAGCTAAATTGAATTATTATTATATTTATATTTTAATTGGTTAATAATTATTGATATGATATATATGACTTAATAGAATAATATGACTGATTATTAGTGGTAATTTTTTGTTGGATCTAATGTATATTTATTAATGATCAAGAACACAATTGTATTGAATAATCTTGGTGTTACATGAAAGTATAAAATATATAGATGATTTATAAGGCCTGTAGAAGGCAGTAACAATCAGTAGCATGATTCTAGTAATTATCTTAACTAGGAGGTTTTAATTAATTCTATTCTAAAATCTATCAGATCCCTGATTTCTAGGACCCCCCTCAAGTTGGAGCTTAAATATAGACATGCCTAACTTGCATAATGAGTCAGCAAATGATCTGCCTGCTTTAGTAAGCATATCAGCAAGTTGATCTTGAGACTTCACAAAAGGAAATGTAATAATCTGAGCTTCCAGTTTCTCCTTGATAAAATGTCTATCAACTTCTACATGTTTCGTTTTATCATGTTGCACCAGATTGTGAGCAATCTCTATAACTGAGGTGTTATCACAATACAATTTCATTGCACTTTTAGATCTTATTCCAAAGTCTCTTAATAGGTTTCTTAGCCACAGTAACTCACATACTCCCAATGCCATGCCTCTGAATTCAGCTTCTGCGCTCGACCTTGATACTACTGCTTGCTTTTTACTTCTCCAGGTCACAAGATTTCCACCTACAAAAGTAAAGTATCCTGAAGTTGATCTCCAATTATCAGCTGAACCTGCCTAGTCTGCATCCGAGTATCCCTCTACATTCAGATGATTATTTTTAGTAAATAGTAAACCTTTACCTGGAGCACATTTTAAATATCTCAGAACCTGTTCCACAACATCCATGTGAGGTTTACGAGGGTCATGCATGAACTGACTGAGCACACCGACAACATAAGCAATGTTCGGTCTAGTGTGAGATAAGTAAATTAATTTCCCCACAAGTCGCTGATACCTTTGTTTGTCAGTTAATGTTTCATCTTGACAACAAAATAATTTGTGATTTTGTTCAATAGAATACTAGCAGGTTTACATCCAAGCATTCCGGTCTCAGCTAACATATCCAGTACATATTTTCATTGAGACAGAAAAATACCATTCTTGGATCTTGCTACTTCAATCCCGAGAAATCACCAAGTTGTTTCATTTCAAATTCTGAAGCTAAGTGTTCTTGTAACCTCGTGATTTCTTCTATATCATCGCCGGTTACCACCATATCATCAACATAGACTATTAAGATAAAGATTTTACCATTCCTATGTTTACAAAACAAAGTATGATCATAATTACTTTGTTTATAACCGAACTTCTTCATAGACTTCCACTACGCCATAAGTGGCCTGATGTAACGCTGATTTACTGTTACAATAGGCCAGAAAAGCATTACAATAGATCTAATGTAACACTAAGGGGCGTTACACTTGCGAGCATTACATCAGGGGGTGTAATGTAACACTTTGACGGTCTATTGTAACAGTATGAAAAGTATTACAATAGGGCCCTACTGTAACACTGTAATGGCCAGTTGTAAAAGTTTGTAAATGTTACATTAGATTAGAATTATTTTTCAAAAATGGGTCCCCATGTGGGACCCACATAGACAAATGTAACACTCTATTATTTTATGTATTGTAACACTACTGCGTTTTAATTATGCAACACTATCTTTTATTAATGTAACACTACAATATATAAATATATTACACTTGAATAGGCAAATACAACAATAATTTAAATAAAATTCTGAAATGTCTGCTCTGTTCAAGCAATAATCCTATAAACAACATTACCAAAACATATGTAAACTACTACATAACTAACCAACCACAACTCCAGTACATGCCCAAACTACTACATATCCATCTACAACAAAATCCACCTCAAAGTACTAAGGATTCAACGACCATTATTGCTGATACCGCATCAAATGATGAGATTCAAGCCAGGATTGCACCAAAAGAAGGGGCATACCTATGGTACCTTCATCGGTCAACTTTTGCTTCTTTCCGAAGCGGCATCCAGCTCCCATCTGTGCAGATATTTACAATAGAATCAAATAACATTTGTCAACAGGTTCCTTGGTCCTTACCCCCAAGAGTGAGGACTAAAATGACATAATGCAGTGGCCACCAGATCGGATATGTTGACAAGTGCTTGCAGAGTGCATTTTACAAGTTGCAGCATTGCTAATAAAGGACTATTGTTCTTCAACAGTTAGACTATTCTAGTCTCACGAAGAACAAGGAATGCATGTAAACGACGAAAAGAAATTCAAGTATAGTTTCCACCAGAATAGAGAGTAAATGCTTTTAAATAGAAAACTCGCTAACCATAAATGTGACCATATTTAAATAGCCGTGTACCACTCTACAAACAATAATTATCCATGTCCTAGTTCATGTATACGACTTAATGAACGAAAACACAAAACCTGGTACTTCTGGAAATAAAATATGACACCTCATAGGGAAAGCAATCAATTGAAAATGTCTCACCCCTGATATAAGAAGTCACCGAGTAGGGCAGCAATGGGAACAAGAAGAAGTGTAAGACAAAAATAGAATGCACTCATGAATACAAAAATGGTGCCCCTGATATAAGAAGTCACCGAGTAGGGCAGCAATGGGAACAAGAAGAAGTGTAAGACAAAAATAGAACTCTAAACTCGATGCGGTTACAAAGTTGTAGACAATTATTGACTGGTAAACTGAAAAGAAAGCAACAGTACCCAGCTCTCTAAACTTAAAGAAAGTATTTTTTATCCCCTCCTTATATAATTCAGGATACTTCTTGGAAAGGGATGCGTTGACACCCTAGAAGAATATACAAATTGAAACTGAAATATGGAGGTTAAAATATGCTTTTGAAAATGAGCAATTTAAAATATGATATTATGATATTGTAGGTCTGTGAATCACAATTTTTGAAGTGCATATATTTAGTATATTAAACCAACTTTATGTTCATTTTTCTGCAACTCTTTCCCCTGAAGTCTTCTAACCTAATTTATCTTGCAACTCTTTCCTGCACGGCAATGGGCATTAGCTTTTTATGAAGAAGTCAAAATGTCATAACCAGTTTTAGCTGCCAAAACCTGTACATTTCCCCAATAATTAAAAGAATTGTTCTAGTGAACAAAAGCATAGTTACCTGAAATGTCAAGAGATTAATGTCAACGACATGCAGCAGCGTGAGCATACAACAGTGCCATTGTTAAGTAGATACTAGATGACTAAATGGAAGACACGTATTTAGAGTGTTAAGTAGATACCAGATGACTAAATGAAAGACACGTATTTAGAGTAATCAGAAGTGTAAACCCAAGTAGACTGGTTAAAAAACGAAAGGAATACTCTAGGTGTGCACAAAGTTAAAGTGGGACTAAACAAAGATGGTGCCAAACATGATAAAATAAATGTGTACCTTCAGAGCTGGTACAGAGTTGCTTATTCTTCTCAGTATATTTGAAAAGCATGCTACAATTTTATCTATTGGAGAATCAGATCCATATACAGAGCTGCATCCATGGGAAATGCTTTAGATTTTCGTAATTCAAAAATTGAAAACATGTTTTTGAGCACTTGAGAAGATGTTAAAGATAGCTTACTGGGAAAAATCCTAGACCAAGAGATTGAAAACCGATAACCATCCATTCCCATATCTTTCATAAGTTTAATATCTTCCTATTGCAAGCACATCAGTGTTAACATATATATATAACATATTGTGCCTGGAAGTTTAAAATGTGTTCCGTTCTACTGAAAATAATTAGAGTACACACGCGTACATTGTAAAGATGATACTGGTTCACAGCTCATCACCAGTACTTCCATCACTTATCTTTCCTGCAACAGTATTGTTATCATCATTGTCATTTCAAGTTAGAGTCATTGCAAATCTCATTTGTATTAGCAAAATTTTGTAGATTTTGTATAAATTTACCAAATTTACCAAATGTATGTGCAAATGTGTCGCAGATGGTTAGTCCCCTTCCAGACTCCTTGATTCCCCCTTCATACTGAAAATACAAGCATCAAAAAAGCTGTTGGGAAATAATATAGGCTTCTTAAAATCATTAATAGAACAAGTTATAAATATTATTCCGTAAATTAAAATCATATGCATGGCAATCAGACTTTAGACTTTGAACTAACCACCGGTTCAAATTGCTTACATACTCTCAAGTAAAATCTTAGCCATGATGAATTTAACGTTGCGCCAAGATTATAGTTTTATCTCATTTTTGAACATCTATTCAGAACTTCTTCAATTTTATAAGATGCTGATAGTTAAATCTCTTCTGAGACTTCCTATTTCCAGTTTATAATCATGTAAATATGTTAGTACTATTTAAACTACTACTTTTTGTGACGTGAACTGAGGGAATGATGCAGAATGAAAGCAAGTTTAAAACTAAATATCACAACTGGTAATTTAGCAAAAAGAAAGAAATAAAGAAGATCACCACTGGTTTGCTTTAAAATTTTTGGCACTAAAATACATTTAAACTATAGTATGCAATCAAATAACTTCAAATTTTTGGCAATATTGATATTAAGTTGAAACTAGTACGTTTTAGAAGAACTGATAACTTAACATAGAACATAAATCATTGAAATGGAAAAGAATTGCTAACCTGGTAAGCCGCGGAGACAGTTCCAAATGTAAAACACTTTGGACACGAAAATCTACACACATACCTTAGGACAGAAACAGGACACGGAAACCCTTTGAATTACGAAAATCTAAAGCATTTCCCATGGGAAAAGAAACAGGACACCACCCTCCAAGGAAAAGGACATATATCTTGGGAAACACACGTTACATATACACACATATTTTCAACAGAAATAATTTATTTCCGAGCAGGTATACATTAAACCCATTTAGTTTGGACAAACAAATCTACATTAAACCGATTGAATAACAACATACACAATAGAGGAAGACTTCTGGCATAGTATCAACGCTAATTTATTCCTGAACATGAATTAAACAAGTGCATCCATAGAAAAAGCCCCAATTATGAAACCCTAATCGCCTGCGAATTAAAACCAAATCGGAAGTTAGTAACCCTAATGAGAGAAAATGTGTGTGTTTGTGTGTTCAAATACCTTCCAACAATGCATATCTTCGATTCGGAAAATTAGCTAAGAAAATGTGAGAGTTTTTGTCGAGACAGTGTTTATCGAGAGAGAAAATTAGCTCTGTAATTTTTTCTAAGTCGGGATGGGGTGTTTGGGGGAAAGTTTAGTAAAGTGTGTTTTAGTTTGGGGGGAAATTACCGCCTGCGTTTTTTCTAGGGAACTGTGTCCACCCAATTTTTATTTATTTATAAAACTATTATCTATATAATTATTTATATATCAAAAATGTATTATTTTAATTAAATATAATATTATTTGTTTTTGAAATAAAATATAAATTTTAAAAATTTTGTAATACTTTATATGACATTCTATAATCATGAGTAATACATAATATAATGATAATTCTATTTTTATGATAATATATTCACTTTAAAAATTTAAAAATTAAAAATTAGCTATTGTAACACCAAGTACTGGTGTTACATGTTGTGCAACACCGTCAGTACCATGTAAGGCTAGATTTACAGCTATTGTAACACTAAATCAGTAGTGTTACAATAGAGCAACAATTTCTTAGCTAATGCAACGAAATGCTTGTAACGCTTTTCAAAAAGCGATACATCAGACCACTTATGGCGTAATGTTCGTGAATTTACCAAACTAGGCTCATGGAGACTGTTTTAAACCATACAATGTCTTTAGAAGTTTGCACACCAATTTAGTGTTAGAGTACTTTTGGATTCGTGGTGGAGGGTCCACATACACTTCTTCGTTAAGCTAGCATTTTCCACATCGAACTGAAGAAGTGGCCAATCTTGATTAGCTGCTAATGACAATAACACTCTTACCGTATTAAGTTTTGCAACTGGTGTGAATGTGTCTTGATAATCGACCCCATACGATTATGTGTAGCCTTTCGCAACGAGCCGCGCTTTATACCTTTCTATAGTTCCATCAGATTTTTATTTAACCGTAAAAACCCATTTACATCCCACAGTCTTTTTTCCTTTTGGTATTGGTACCATCTCCCAAGTAGCATTTTTTTCAAGGGCTGACATTTCTTCTTCCATTGCTTCATTCCATTTGGCATCTTCCAATGCATTCTGTAACTTACTAGGAATAAAGATAGATGATAAGTGTGACGCATAAGATGCATATGACTTGGACAATTTTTCAGAAGATACATAATTACTGATGGGATATTTTATTTTGGCTTTGGGGTCAGGCTCATATCTAGTAGGTGGTACACCCCGATTTAAATGAGGTGGAAGATGATATTGAGACTGATTAGTATGATTTATCAACATGAGAATGAGAACTAGTATGTACCTCTCATGGAATTTCAGAAGATGATTGACTTGGTGATTGTGTAGTGGCAGGAATTGTACTATCATGGAGAGAGTTTTTTGGACAATCTTCCTGTGAGTTCTTCTGAGAATTTAAAGTTTCAGACTCCGCGGATATTGTATCCTGTACTTCACTATCACTCATATTGGAAAATAAATTTGAATTTACTGGAACAAATGCTTCTAAATCTTCATGATTAAAAACTTCTGCTGAATTTTCCCTCTCCAATATTGATTCGCTGAATGTTTTTTTATAAAAAAATTCTAGTTCATAGAAAGTGACATCCATAGAAACAAAAAATCTTTTTGATAATGGATCATAGCACTTATAACCCTTTTGAGTGAGACCATACCCCACAAACACACACTTTAAAGCACGAGCCTCAAGTTTAGTCCTTTGGTGTGAATGTAAATGAACATAGGCTATACATCTAAATACTTTTGGAGCTAATTTCACTGTTGGTGGAAAAGTGTGATGATCAAAAAAAACATCCAACGGTCTTTTGAAATTAAGAACACTTGACGGTGTTCTATTGACCAAGTAGACTGCTGAATTCAAAGCTTCACCCCAAAATTACATGGAACATTTCCCTATACTAATAAAGCTCGGACAACTTCTAGCAATTGTTTATTTTTCCACTCAGCAATACCATTTTGTTGAGGTGAATGAGTACAAGATGTTTGATGAATAATGCCTTCTGATTGCATAAAATCTCTTAATTCTTGTTTAAAGTATTCCCCTCCATTATCAGAATGAAGGACCTTTATTGACATTTCAAATTGTGTTTTTATCATTTGATTGAATAGGCTAAAAACAGATTGCACATCACTCTTGTATTTCAACTGATAAATCCAAGTCATTCGTGTGCAATCGTCTATGAATGTTACAAACCATCGCATTCCATTACGAGTAGTAATTGTTGGCCCCCAAACATCTGAATGAATTAATGAAAATGGAGAATTTGCTTTATTATCACTCAAACGAAATGTAGCACAATGACTTTTTGCCATTAAACAAGTTTCACAATGAAAATCTGACAAATCAAATCCCGTAAACAAAGAAGGAAATAACTTTCTAAGATAAGAGAAAGATGGATGTCCTAATCTTTTATGCCACAACCATATTTCTTCTTTTTTTCTTATTCCATCATCTTTTACCAAGGAAGCTTGTCTTCTTTCTCCACCAAAATACTGAGATTGGTCTTCCAGATAGTACAATCTTCCAACTTTCTTACCACTGGCAATCGTCTCCTTGGTATGGATGTCCTGAAAAGAACAATGAGTATGGGAAAAAAACGCAAAACAATTATGAGTTTTGGTTAGCTTTTCAACTGACAGAAGATTACAGTCTAAGGATGAAACGTATAAAACATCTCCAATAGTTAAAGTAGGAGACAATGATATTGTACCAACTCCAACAACTGGGAAAGATACACCATTTGCATTAGTGATACTTCTTTTAAGGGATCTAGAGGAAAAGTGGGTAAAATTATTACGATCACATGTCATATGATCCGTTGCACCGGAATCGATTATCCAATCACTATTTCCAGTAGAAAACATACCTGATCTAGCAACAAATCCTGATGTACTCACTAGATTCCCTTTAGCGCTACTATCATCCTCTTTAGTTGTAGATGATGTCGCTTTCATACTTTTTGGATGCCAATCTGGATACCCATGAATACGAAAACAAGTATCAATAGTATGACCGGTACCATTACAATGAGTACACTTACGGTCCTTTTTAGATACTGGTATTTTTCGAGAGACCATCACAGCCCCTTCTTCGATCACTTCTGCTAGCATAGCACCTGCCTATTAGCTTCCGAACAGATCAAGGCATAAGCACTATGAATGTTGGGAAGAGGTTTTGTGGCAAGTACACGACCTCGAACTCCGTCAAGTTGTGCATCCAGTCCAGCCAAAAAAATATACAAACGTTCTGAGTTAACTTTGGTGGTATATTTTTCAATATCTTTGGCACACTCCATGATACAATTATCAATATCATCTAATTCTTGCCATATTTTCTTTAGTTTTCCAAAGTAAGTTATGACAGATCCGCCATTTTGTTTAATTAAAAATACCTCACAGTGCAATTGATAAGCTCTTGATGCATCCTGGTCAACAGAATATGTTTGTTTTACTGCCTCCCATATCTCTCTTGCTGTAGCCAGTCGAAGGAAAAGAGATCTCGTCTCTTTTGTCATTGCATCCAGAAGCCAAGATTTGACCAAACAATTTTCATCCTCCCAAGTTTCATATTCCTCCGACTTAACATCTTTTGGTGCAGCCTTCGTACCAGAGATAAAACCCCATCGCTTTCTCCCATGAATTTTATTTTGAGCGTTTAGAGACCACTCAATATAGTTTGTACCATCAAGACGTTCTGGAGTGATTAAGAAATATGTTTCTTAAATCTGGATTGGATCATTCTTTTTTAAAGAAATTTCACTACTATCTGATGTATTACCCATAGTGATATAAAAAAAAGAAATTTGTATTTGAAAAAAAC
>PHNY01289368.1:1448-14969 GCA_003724115.2 Anethum foeniculum | reverse complement strand
GCTATCAGAAAAGAGTAATTTATAATGAGTAAAATATATAATCCACAAGAATAAATCTAAATATGTAAAAACAATTCAAAAATCAAAATATAATCAATTAGGGTTAAAGAGATTATAATAACTTCGCAAAAAAAAAGATTATAAATACTGCAATTGAGTGAATGACATTAAAAAATAATAATGATACAAAAACACAAGTTGAGTGACAGCCTGCTGAAGTTTGATGAGAAAAAGACCATCATTGTTGTATTATATTTTTATAAATTTCGATTAACTCATTATATTTTTTTTGAATTTGTTGATCATCAGATTTAAAAAACTGTAACCTTTATGATTTAAGTATCGTTCTCATTGTTATATCCTGAAAAGGATAATATGTTCACAATAATGATCTAAATCTGCAAAAACAACCCCAAAATCAAAAAATTAATTAGTTTGGATTAAAGAAATTATAATAGATTACTATAAAAAAAAAAGACTATAATTTCTGCAATTGGATATGTAACATGAAAAAAGATGATAATGATACACTCTCTGGAGTCAAGACGAATAAACTGATTTTAACCTACAGAATCAAAAAAGCCTTATAATTCTATTAAATTAGAAGTGCACATCTATCAACGAAATCAAGACACATAAACACAATATAAATACATCCATGCAAACATGAGTAATTAAAAAATAAAAATAGTAACTTCAAATAATTATGAATAAATTGATAAACAGATTAGACTTTGATTTGGGTATATACAGAACCAAAAAGGATAGAGTTTTATATTCGTAAAGAGGTAAAATTTATGCTTGTTTCAGTAATATAAATAATCTTTTAAAAGTAATAATTCATGGATTATTCTTAGAATTTGATTTGATTTATAATTTGTGAAAAAATAAAGGGAAGAGATAAAAGTACGACTTTATTATAATGGAACTTGTTCTTAATTACAATAGAAAAGCACTTATATAGCCAACAGTCAAACAATAATAAAGGAAGAAAATCTAATAAAGAAACTATTATAAAAACGGAACTATCTAATAATAATAATATTTTATATGTTAACATCCACCCTCAAACTCACGTGGTGAATCAGGAGTTTGCCAACCAAGAAACGAAATCACGTAACCAAAGCGAATCCAGAAACAGAGTCACAAATCCAACGAACCAAAGCAAATCCAAAATTTTACACAAACACAAAATAAGAGAAAACAGAATTTAAAGACGCAACCGTAAGAGAAGTGCAAACCGAGTATCCATAGCAACAAATCCAATCAGAAAGAGAAATTCAATTCATCCAATAATCAACCTAAACAACTTCGAAAGTGNNNNAACAATATTAATACCGAAACCGAATCTAAATCCACAAATTGTGTCCAAATCTAAAACCAAACTCATTAACCATTCCAAACCAACTCCAGATCTAATCTAAAACCAGAATTAGACAAAAATTGAAACTCACAAAAAATATCAAAACCAAAACCAAATCCCAATCCAAAATCTAAATCCAACTATAACCAAATCTAACTAAACATTCAGATCCAAACCTATATCAAAACCAAAACCATAATCAAATCCAAATCCATATCCAAAACCGAACTCAAGTTAATCCAATCCTAAAATAAACAAAAATTGAATCCAAATTCAAATCGCGCAAAGAGCCAATATGTTTAGAGCACCAAATAAACTAAACCAATCCCACGAAGAACCAATTGTGCCTAGAGCACCAAATAAACTAAACCAATCCTACAAAGGGTCAATGTGCCTAGAGTACCAGATTAAAAAAAAACAAAAGGCAAAGAAGGTATACAAATGTGTCTAGGGCTACTCCCATCATAGATCACGAGAAAGAGAAAAGAAGATGAGAGGCAAAGAAAGGAAAAAAAATAATATTATCAATGAGTCTATATCATCAAAGAAAGGGAAACATAGAGCATACGTGAGAGTCCCAACCAAAATAAAACGAAACCATCATAAACAACTTAACCAAAAGCAAATCTTTACCCCCCGAAAAAAACAGCAATCGCAATTAAAACTAAAAATCATCCAAAAAAAAGTAACCGATTTGGAGACACATATTCTAAACCCAACATGCGGAAGCCATCATGATTAACTCTCCATCAACCTATACCGGATCAAAGCGACCTAACTCTTGATACCATGAAAAAATAGAGGGAAGAGATAAAAGTACAATTTTATTATAATGGAACTTGTTCATAATTACAATAGAAGAGGGCTTATATAGCCAACAGTCAAACAATAATAAATGAAGGAAATCAACCTAACAAAGAAACTATTATAATAATGGAACTATTTAATAATAATAATATTATATATTTTAACAATTTGAAACTCTTTCCTATTTAGAATATGTAAGTTCCTTATTTTTTATCTAGAAATTGTTACCTTAAAAAAAGGAAATTTGATTTTCTATATTTAAATTATAGAAGCTCTTGAAGAAAAGATAAATATGATTCCAGTGTAAATAAAGAAAATTCAAATTAATTTTTATATTTTCAATAGGATTGATTTTAATAATTATCGACTTCCTTATAAATAATTATTTTTTGACCTAGAAATGGATACCTTAAAAAAAGAAAATTTGATTTTCTATATTTAAATTATAGAAGCTCTTGAAGAAAAGATAAATATGATTGAAATGTAAATAATGAAAATTCAAGTTAATTTTTATATTTCCAATAGAATTGATTTTAATAATTATCGATTTCCTTAATAAATTCGAATATGAATAAGGAAATTTTAATTTTTATGAATTAATATACATGAGCTTTAGAAAAATAGATAAATATGATTAGAGCGATTTTAGCACTCCTGTGGGTTTTTCTTTATATATATTAAGATATATATATTGATTGATGATTGTTCACTAACCAAATTAATAATATTTTTCAGTTTTAAAACAATTACAAAGAAATTATAAAAATTGGTATAAAAAAAGGTATTATCCAGCGGTGAACAAAATCCGACCAACCTGCATAAACCGACCCAACCCGTTCCTTATTTCCATCGAACGAGCTGACCCATCGAAAACCAAAATTTAAATGGTTAACTTTTTAACAACCCGAATATATTAGGTTGGGTCAGGGTTTAACCAATTTTAACACTAACCCAACCCAGCCCAACCCGCTATATAAATAAAACAAGCTCATTACATAATAGGTTAAGCCCAGTTCACTAGTTCAGTAGTCCATTACTTGAGTCCAATTTCAATCCAGCATTTGCAACATTTAATCTAGGTCTTCATTTTATGTTGAGTAAAAACTAAAAAACACAGCTGCGCCTTACCTCTTCACTCTCGGACCTAATTCGTAAGATTCGTCTATTTTCTCTTTAATTTAATTTCCAGTTTAATTTGATTCCTAATTTTATTTTTTGTATATAAATCTCTTTGACTAGATTTAGATGTTCTTTGTATATGTTTTGTTAATTGTTTTATGTTCTTTATATGAGTAGTAATGTAGTGTGAGACTATAAGTATATGACGAAACTTAGGATGAGGCTTTCATGAACTACAAACTCGTTTTAATCTTTATTTATACACACATATAGACTTGTTTTAATTTTGATTTGTTATATTGTAATTTCAGGAACAAAAAAATAGAAAATTTCTTCGAAAATCCTATTCCAGTTGTTATCCAAACACCAACCCAGATTGCTACCCCCCTAAACATCATCTAAGAAATTTCACTGCCCAATACTTCCACTGTCCCAAACAATGTCCCAACTTCCCCAAATAATGACCCTATGACCCTATGATTATCCAGGAGGATGAACCTCCTACTGAACTTAAATCGCCTAAAGAAGAGGCTGATGATATAAGCAGCACGGTTCCAAGAAGAAGCTTGTTCGAATTTCAGATGTATGGGATCATTTTACTAGAATTCTAGGCGGAAATCCCCTAGACCCTAGGTGCACGTATAACTATTATGGTGCGAACTATGCTTGTCATAGCAGAAGAGTTGGCATAAGTAGCTTATGGGTTCATTTGAAGAAATGCAAGAAAAATTCTCATAGGGCGGCGTATAAAAGACAAGATTTTAAGCTTTCATAGGACAGCTGATGGAGGGTCCAATTTATTGGTTACTACATTTAATAAAGTGAGGTGTCGCAATGCATAGGCAAAATTTGTGGTGAAAGATGAACAAGCATTTAGAGTAGTCGAAGGCGAAGGTTTTAAGGAATTTATTAACGAGTTGCAGCCTAAATTTGTTGTCCCTAGTAGAATTTCCGTTGCTAGGGACATTTGCAACCTATTTTTTAGGGAAAGAGCAAAATTGAAGGCAGAGTTGACATCTGCTGGTCAAAGAGTTCGTTTAACTACTGATTGCTGGACAACCCAGACTCAAATTTAATACATGTGCATCACTGCACATTATATAGATGCCAATTGGAAATTGCAGAAAAAGATTATCAATTTCTGTCAAGTGTCCAACCATAAAGGGGATATAATTGGTAAACTGCTTGAGTCGTGTTTGCTTGAATGAGGGATAGAAAAAGTATTTACAGTGACAATAGACAATGCATCAGCTAATGATGTGGCTGCTGGTTTTGTAAGGAGGAGGGTAGTTGCGTGAAAAGGTGTTGTTCTTGGTGGGGAATATCTCTATGTGAGATGTGAAGACTTAGTGAAAACAACAAGATAGAAAGTTAAAGGACTCTGTAGTCATGAAAACTAAAATTTAAACTATACTATTAAGAAGGCTTGACTATCGTCTCTGAATTATTTCTTTCTTGGACATCTTAACAGTGACTCATACTCTGATCTATTAGAATTCATTAGGACTTTCATTATTGTTTAGTGCTTTTTGTACATTAATCACATTCTTGTCTTTCTTGAACTAATCTAGGATCATATAATTCTTTCACAATACTTATATTGTTAGTATCAGACTTTTCAATTCTACTGCAGAGGTGCTTAATTTTACTTGATATTGGATGAATGGGAAATTTTATGACATAATAATGTTTGATATATTTTAAGCAACTTAATATTTCAACATTGTCTTGACTCTTGAATGTATGGTCATGTTATGAAAATTCACTTCTCCTTTGATTCTGAGGGAAAGCCTTATCTTAGAGTGAGAACAGAGCAATTTAATTTTGGAAGGATTTACAGTAAATATCAGCCTTTACTCTGATATTTATATCGAAGTTATCAATCCTGGAATTATATCGTAATGTCTAAAATAATATCAGCCTTTTCTGAGAGTAAGAGTTGAAGATTAAATAATTAAAACACTATTTTTTTACCACTTGCATATAAAAAAAATGTATGAAATATTTAGTAAAAATGACCAGAAGATTTTGTGGTGTGACATCATAACTCATGGCTCGTGTCATAACTTATTTTATATAGTACTGAATATAGTAAGACTTCTCCAGACCCTGGTAGTGCAAGAAACTGATTACAACCTTTTTTGTCCTCACGATACCCGTATTGATAAACTAATTTCACCTTCTTGAGTCCCCATATGTTGCCAGCATCATATAAAGAACTAGCAAGTAGTATGTGTACTGGGCTCGTAGGGCTGGACGAAAAGCCATCCAAGAAGAGAAACAGTTCTGAGAACGTTCTTGGAATAAATTCAGTCCTTTCTCGATTGGTTCTTTCCTTGAACCTGAATAGATTTCTTATGACTGCAGAGATAAAAGAATCTAAACATGCACGCACAACCTCTGGAGAAAGCATAGGATACATTTTAGTGCTTGGTTATAATTAGCTGATAAAGTACAATATCTTTATGATACCTTTGTTTTGTTAATTGATTCTTTTGTTGACTACTGTTCCCACCTTTTGATGTAATCCTTGCAGAAGTTTGTTGCTTGGTACAATCCCCTTTTTAATTGTGGCCCTAGTTATTTGTTTTTAAAGTCATCTCTATAGGTCTTTTGCGATGTCTGAGTTGTATATAGGAGTCCAAAGCCATTAAGGACATTAAGCGGGCAACATTAGTATTTGGTCAGGCTTGCAAGATTTCATGCTATTTATCATTTTATGCATAAAGGTCCCTCTTTTTAGTATTGCAGGGCGATCCATATATTTTATATTCAGAATTTATCCAACTGTAGTTAGACCAGATATCTGTTGACATATGTCTAAGACATATGTACTTTGATATATTAACAGAATGTTAGAGGTGATTCTCCACCAAAGGCTGTTGCTAACAAGGAAAATCGTAGAAGACGGTTGGTGGAAAATTACATGCAACAACAACAAACAGAGACTGATGAGAACAAAAACGATGTTGACAAGTACTTGACCGAAGATTCTATCAATCCAATGACATCTTCATTCGATATACTATTGTGGTGGAAGGATAACTCGAGCAGGTATAAAATTTTGTCACTGATTACTAGAGATGTACTAGTTGTTCCAGTATCTACGGTGGAAGGATAACTCGAGCAGGAATAAGTTCGTTAAGCCCAAAAATGTTGGAAGTGGTAGTGTGCACTCAAAGTTGCTTGAACGAGGGGCATGGAGGTGGGCTAAAAATCAAAGATTTTTTGGATGAAAATCAATCCTATGCGTTTTTAGAAGAAGGTAAAATAGATTTAATCAATTGGTTTAACATTTTTTTTCTGATTTAATCTTCTTTTCCATGCTCATCTACATTGTTATTTTTTTCTTGAAATTTGTAGGGGGAAAGGCTGACAGTACATCAACAGACTCAATCAAGACAACAATTAATATTATCGATGAATAATTCAGGAGTTCTGTTATGCGTTATGATATTATATGAAGCTAGTCTTAAAACTCCTGTTATTTGAACTTTAAATTTATGTCTTTTGTGAAGTTAACATTGTAGAACTATTGTAATATTTTGAGACTGTGTAAGTACAACCTTGAAGTTTAGACAATAATTTTTAGTTTTATGTTCAATTTATATGCAGTTGACAGTGTCGATAAATAATTGATAATATAATAAGGTTTTAGCCCGATCCGACCCAACCTAATATATATTTAATAGGGTTGGGTTAAAAAAATATTTTTAGATTAATGGGTTATAATAATAAAAATCGTTTAAATTTTTACTTTTTTTAATATTTCTAAAACCCAAATGGGGAATTCTTGAACCCTAAAATAATAAAAATTGTCAAGCCTTTGCGCTTATATTTCATGTTAATATGCTATACATAAAAATATTAAACTTCAAGTATTTCATGAGGGTCATGTTCAATATTCTGATCAGGATAAGTTTTGCTTCGGTTAATTATCTACGGACTCACTTATTTCGTTCTAATGTATCAAGTGGATCATCAACAAAATTTTGATCTCACTTAAATTACTCAATACAAAATAAGTTATAATTTATTAAATTTTTATAAAGTTAATGTTAAAATAATCATTTTTCATTAATTTTTTTAGCGGAGCTTAACGTGGACATGTTCACATGATAAGGTGATGATAGAGTTTTAAGCACTGTACATATAAATTTTATTAGAAATATTATATTTTTAAAGGTTGAATTCAAACGAGAGGTAGATGGGTATGTAGAATCCAAAAATCTCTATGTAATGAACATGTGTGTATATATATATATATAAAAGCAAGTCGAGACTCATTTAACATGTTTAGTCAGAAAATTACCCTACTTAGTTTTTTCCGTTTATAAAATTTTAAAATTTAACGGAATATAATTTAATTTGAATTGAATGGTTTGCATGAGATCAAAAAATTATCGATGATATACATAATACATTAGAATGAAACAAGTGAATTGATTTATAATTATCTCACTTTGCTTCCTTATTATTTTCTTTCTCCCAATTTTTTTAAAACATATTTAATAGTCTTCATCCCTGTTTTTTAAATAATTTTTTAGGGGTGTTCCTTCTGTTTTTTAAAATTTTTAAAGATAATAAATTAATAGTAAATTAAAATTTCAATTTATTCTTGACTTTTTCAATCATTTACTATTACAATATTAGTTAATCCCCTAATTAAGCGTAAATTAATCTTGACAGCACTTGCATACATAAATTCACTAAATATTCTATTTACTTTTTTTTACATATATTTTTATAGTACCTCTATCTGTTGTTCTTCTACTATGCCATTTATCTCATTTTATCTTCTTCATCATTATCCCATATATCCCTCATGAATTCTAAAATAAACAATATCTTCTTCTTCAATGTTTCATTTAATAAGATGGATCTCAATATTAAAGTATAGAGTTAAATTTATGATGCATGTCATACTTTTTTCATTAAATGTGGTAAGAATCTTTAATGCTAATTTTTGCACAATATTTTTACATCTATTTATACAATATTTTAAAAGAAGAATTATACAATATTTTTTCAAAAGATTACATCATATTTTTATATTCAAAAACGATATGAGAAATTATTTTTTGAGCCCGTTAACATATTCAATACTTGGGCTTTATAAAAAGTTTCCAAGTACATACATTATAGAATCATATTTACAGCCAGTCAAGTAATGCATTTTTCACCCACTCCACTTATGCGGTAATGTAGGTTAAAAATAGTCACAATTTTTAAAGCCTTTTTTTCTAATACGGGGAAGCTTCTAGTTGTTACCTTTTGTTTTAAAATCTCATCCATGCAAAACATAAAAGAGGTTCAAACATAATGTAATATTTTATCGGTTACTTCATGATATGCCTTCAATACAACATCTATTAATTGACATCTTGTTTTCAAAAAAAAAAAATTTATATTATAAACTTTGAATAATTCTAAAAAAATTTATTAATGTTGAGATATGAACTATTTGCTCGTTGGTTGTTTAAGCTAGAAATCTTGGTCACTGTCATGATGATGAGGTTTGGCATTGTCTTGTTGAAATACTGTGTGTTTATTACAATCTTTTGGCCATCTTTCTTTCATAACATGATTAATTTTTCAACTGGACATTGTTCGATTACAAGTTTGTTGATGCTCTCTATAGGTTTAACTTCCAGCACACTCTAGCCCTATTCTTACTTACCCTGTTTATTGTTGATGTCTCCATCGAAAATGCATGCGCCATCATTATTATTCCTAAGTTAGTAACCACACTCACAAACATGATTTTGGTTGTAAACTTCTTTAAATTAGGATCTTATGTGGTTATTGTTCAGTTGCTCAGTAAATGCTATCATTGATGGATGGTTCAATACGATAGTGTATGTCTTTTTTGATCAAATAATATAAACTGAAACACAATATGAGAAATTGGTAGATTTCATTAGTGGTTTTATAAAATCTGATAACAACATACAAACTACTCTCTTAAGAAGTACAGAAATCTTAAGAGCTGTTAGGTTACAGAGAATGATAAAACAATACTTAACACATCTAGTATAAATCTAAACTGTGTTTATATAAAGCATACATACACTATCAATTATAAAGATATGATTACAATGTACAATAGAAAATAACATATATCTTCTGTCTGATAGTTTTAATTGCTAACTTTCAGGAACATGCATGTCTTTGCAAATTCGATCTATTCTAACAGAATCAATATTTTCCTGATTTGTAGGACTCCAATCACCAAACTCTGATTGCCAAACCCTGATGAGTAAACTCTGATGGAAAGTTCTGGTGATCAAACTCTGATAGCTAGATACTGATGTTAAACTCCAACAGTATCAATGTATAATTTCTAACATTTGTATTTGGAATGCGATAGTATTTCTTTGAAGTTCTTGTCATATAGAACCTTTCATCAATGTGTAGACATAAAAGCATGTTATCATATGTTTTGTTTGCATGTCATGTTAAAATTTGAATATTTATTCAACATAAAGTTACTCTAGCCTTCATATTTACAACAGTTAAAAAAGGGTTTTGTGGCATTTGAATGAGTTTAATCTTACCATTCAGAATAAATATATGAATGTTTGATTTAGATGAATGTAAATTGACATACCAATGTTCTGACTATTAATTCTGAGATGTAAGGTATTAGTCTTACCTTTTCCAATTCAAGTGCATACATTTTCCTTCTTCTTTTATACTTTACATGCACATTTGGTATTATTCCATCTTGTACTGATTTTGCACAAATTTTCATATGGAGTACAGTGTTATCCTATTGACATGATATTTCTGATGTAAGCTCCTTAATAGATCCATGCTTTAATGATTAAATTCAATGACAATAAATATGCAAGCTGGCTTTCTTCTGAATTTGTCAAGCTCCATTGTTTTTGTAGTGGACACTCTTGAAGATGATTTTCTTGAATTTGGGGCTGGTGAACTTTGATACAAATACTCTGTCATACTGATTATACTGAATATAATATATGTACATAATTTGATTTATGGACAGAGGATAAAGGTGCTACAGTTAATATATATTATGTGCATGTCATTCATCTACAGTTGACTAAATAAAGGTGTTGTGACCGTGCATACTGGATTATTTACAGTTATACAGTTCGGCCTTCGGGTCTACATTTTGTCCTTCGAGTCTATAGGAAACCTTTAGATTTATGCGGCCTTCGTGTCTAAAGATATCTCGCGATAATATGAGAATTTGACCGGTCACAACTAAAGTAAACAAAATTCAGTTTCATGTGCTTATATTTATCAAAAATATTTTTTGAATTACGTGTTACATGTTTGTGAGTGGATTATGTTTTAGATTTTGAGTTGATATATGATAGTTTATGCTCACTAAGTTGCGAGTCACAAAATCGCTCATGTTTTTCAGGATGAATTACGAGTCGGCCAGCTGGTGCTCTAAAGTCCCTCATCCTCTACATTTGTATATGTAAATATAGTTAAGTTTTTGTCTTCCGCTAGTAAAGTTATTTTAAATGGAATATTTTCATTGTATTTAGTAAATATTTTAAATTAATCAGTGCATTGAGTTACATATTGTAAAAATTGATTTTAATATAGTTAGGTATAAGGGTGTCATATGATGAAGCCCAGCTAATCAGACGGAAAAAATCGCACATATCTCGTAATAGATGAATAAATCATGACTAACCAAGCCGAAACATATTCCATAATTTTTTCAATAAGAAGGTTCCACGTCCCCCACATCGACTTTACAACATTAAACCTATTAATATATATCTCCAATAGTATTGCCACTAAACAGAAATTAACAATTTAGTCCTAAGAAGACAATTAATTAACCAACCTTTACAATATATTTGTTTCTTAGTCTTTCTAAATTTTTTAGTCGCAACTTTTACACTTTCACTAAAATATCAACAACAAATTTTACATAGTTATATTGTTGATTCCGTTTTGATATTTTATTAAAATGACAAAAAAGTTTTATTCAACATATATTTTTCATGTACTAAGCATAGAATTGATTTTAATTATTTTGGAAGAGTTAAAAAATTAATAAGTGTTACACGTTAACTTTTCGACGAGTAATTTTAATAAATGAGTGTAATTTGTTTTAATTATTTAACAAACATAACAATAATTATATAAAATTAATAGATAAAAACCATCATTCAAAAAAATACAAATATTTTTATCGGACGTCAATATTCATTCTATTTTACTGATCAATAAATTTGATGGTCCAAAAATAATGATACAGATTTATCAAATGACCTCTTAAAAAACTTTCCGAGGAACAAAATTTATAAAAAGGAAAAGGATAGTTCTAAGTGTGAAATTAGCAATTTTCAATTTATGATGAATTTATTACATTTTGTTGAAGATGGTTGGTCATCATATCCATAAACTAATGAAATTCATAAACAAGTACATTGAATGGAATAGAATTAATAATTTTTCCGTAATTATGACGTCTTGGTCCCATATAGAAAATGGAGACAATTTGTTCAGTTTATATAGTAAAATATTACCACTAAATTAGAATATACCGTAATTTTTTACAATGATATTAATAAAAGAATTAAAATTGGATAATACTAGGAATTAAAATTGAATTAGCCTACAAGAAATTAGATTTTTACCTACAAATATTTCACCTACCAATACATATTTGTAGCTAAAAACTATTTTTACCTACAAATTTAGAAATGTAGAATGTAATGGTGAGTAAAAGTGAAATGCTAAATTATCAAACCGAAATTGACGCTGGAACCCATGACGTGGATATTAGGTGTCACTCATCCTCCTTTTGATAAATGCTTTTCATTATTATATTGTTTTTAAAATTTGATGTTCTTATATTTCTAACGTGTAAAATGGTAAGTAATTTTCTTCCTACGAGTTTATACTTATTAATTTTAGTACTATCCATTTAAATATTATTATATTTAAATTTATATGAAACTCCCCATATACTTAGTTAGTGTATGTAAAATTATTTTTGTTTAGATATTTGAGCAACTTTAGTTTAATATTTTTTTGTCTGACTTACATTTAATATTACCAATTAACACTAATTCTTTTATTGGTTCAAAAGAAAAACACCAATACTTTTATTAGTGTCGCATCATGGATTTTCATGAGTTTCATATTTGATATACGTTGAATTTTAAATTTGAAAATTCATTTATAAATTGATAAAAATAATTTTCTGAACAGAAGCTTTGACCAATAGTTTTTTTTAATAAATTCTATATCCTACAATTTCAACTAAAAGATTAAATTGTATTTTTTTCATATACGTGTATAAAAAATATTGCAAGAAAAATAGATTTGTTATGGTTAGTTAGTTATTTATTAATATGGAAAGACTTTTGCTTCTAAACTCTTATATAAAACGTAAACTCTGAAATAATTATTTATCAAATCAAAATGATGATTCTCAAAATTGAACATAAGACATAGTGGTTAAGTATGTACATTACAACATTAAGAATTAGCAGAATTTGAAATAAATTAATATATTCTATATAACAAAAACAAATATATTTTAGTGAATAAAATAGCACGGTTTTTAATTATAAAGAAAAGAAATATATAATTATGAAATAAAATATTACAAAATTTTGTACAAATGCTTCTAATACACAAATATCATCGAACATAACAACAAAGCTAATATCTAAAATTAGCTAATTTATTTCATTCTTAGGGAAATGTATTTATTTTTTTTGGAGAGAAATTCATCCACTTACGAAAAAAGAAGTGAATAACTGAAGATATTGTTAATGCACGTCATGAGTGCCATGATATCCGCTAACAAACGTGGGTTGTTTCACATAGTTAGAGGTGTATTGATTTAAACTATTATGATAAACTAAGTAGCCTCTGTTTCCTGCCAATATGGATCTCAAACCTCTCTCAGGTCTCTGATGTGTCGTAAAATGAGTCTAAATTATATCGCAAGCGCACGATCGTCGTTTTAGTATTTATGATTCATTCCGCAGAGACCATTAATTTTCGCAATTACCCTTAATTTCTAATTAATCGAACTAAGAAAATTAAAATTAAAAAAAGTAAAAAAGTAATTTAAAATCTACTTTCTAAAAATTAATTACAAAATGCAAAGAAAAATCTAATTAACAATAAAATCGAATTAACTACAAAAAGCAACTTATTTTATTACCAAAAATTCTATTAAAAATCGGGCATGAAGTGTTGTAATTTAAGCTAGCCAATCA
>PHNY01289361.1:612-13043 GCA_003724115.2 Anethum foeniculum | reverse complement strand
TATATATACATTTATCGTACAAATACATTGCGACCATCCATAAAAAAGATAAATAATTTCATTAAAATTATAAAAATAATATCTAAACTTAATTATTCTAGTATATCCATATAAGAAAAAAAATATACATATATATTCAACATACGCACAAATATATATTGACATGAGTATTGATTAAGTTGTCAAAAGTTAAATATATAAGAAATAGTTAAAATTAAAATTCTTTAGAGGGGGTAAGCAGTGGTAGATTTTTATTCTGTTTTATCTAATTTCTTGACCTGAGTTTATAGAGCACATGTGTTAAATTTGAGTACCAAAATACATAAATGATTTGGTAGAATATAGGTATATGTTTCTTATAATCACTATTCAACAAACGGTCAAATATATTAAAATTAGTATTTATTAGGTTGAAAAAAGCAAGATGTTTCTATTTAGAGCAAGCATATGTGTGTATAAGTGTGCGGTTATTTTCACGTAAAAAAATTAAAAAAAGAGACGTAAGTGATTAACTCTTACAAAAACAGTATCAGTCAGAAATATTAATCTGTTCTCCCAATCTTATAATTTAAGTTATCAAATATAAATAGTTCATAGTTATAAAAATATTGTGGGGAAGAGATAAGGATGCTTAATAGGGTGTAGTATAATCTCAAAGAAGCGAAGAGACTCAATTTTTGTATCAGATATGGTATAAGATATATGCGTGTCAGCGGACATAATATTCTTTAATTGGGAAATTACGAAAATGGGTAAAGGATGAATGAGAAGTAAATTCTTTTAAGAATATTTGTGGTAATTTTCCAAATCCTTCACTAGCAACTATTAAGAATATAAGAGATAATAGATTTATTACTGATGTACATTTGAGACAATTAAATAATTGTTATTTTTAAATTTAGTCTAATTAATACATTGTCACTGTATGACCCAATTGGAATTTTATCATTGAAAACTATTATTTACAAAAAGGATGATAAAAGAATTTAACTGATTGTCACTAGTACAAATTTGACTTTTAGCGTCAATAAAAGTAGTATAAGGCATCAGTTATTGGGCGTAGTATATGTAGGAGAAACTATAGGTATAGCCTTTTCACGACGATTAGCGGTGTTTAAACTTAGTTTGTGTCGGTATATATTGACCGACGCAAAAAGGTGAATAACCGATGCAAAAGGGTGAATAAAAGCGTCAGTTGTCTGAAACTAACGACATTTATAGTCCATACATTGGCGTCGGTTGATAAAATGCTGACGCATATAGTCATGTATATGTATCTGGTCAACTGTGTCGGTTAGTGAAAATGCCAACGCATATAATCTTATTATTTGTGTCGCTGCTCCAATAACCGGTGTCTAAAGTTATTAATTCAAAAAAAAATTAAAAATTTCCCCATTTTATTTATATCATTGTTAACCTACATCACCTATATACATATCCATCAATAGAACTATAATAAACATCAATCCAAAACACCCAAAAATTAAATCATACCTAAAATTTTGATTAAAATTAATTTAAAAGATAGGATTTCATGTTATCTTGACTACACTTTGAAGATAAAGTACATTGAATTCTACTAAAAGTAATATGTTTTGGAGGGAAAATTGAACGAACTGTTCAATTTTATAGACTATATTAAATCCAATTAAATCTAATCAAACAGGTAGAGAAGCGAGTAACTTTCACTTGTGACTTCATTTAGAACAGCAACCTGGAAAGGCATGCTTGCATAAGCTGATACCACAAGCCTAGAACAATGAAAAGACTCATAAAAAATGATGTAAAGCATATATATCACCACATCTTAAATTCTAGGATTGTTAGATGATTTAACAAACTACTCACTGTTATGAAATGAAACCCTTGGAACATTAGATAAATTGAATAATAGCGAGTAATGAAACAGAAACAATGTGTCACATACAAACATTGCATACATATTATATATTTCAGTGCTACGTGACAACAAATCTATCTACCACACCATCGGTTATATAATATAGATTTCCTGCAATCTATCTTGTTATCTTGTTATCTCGTGAGAAACTAAATCTATTAATTACGCTATCATCACTTTATAACACACATACAAACTGGCTTTTCACGCTGTAAGTCTACAATACATCTCCCCAAATACTTGAATATTATGACAGGTGATGAATATTAGACGACCATATTTAATACAAACGTCCGTCCAAATACTTCAATTTTATTGTACTTTTCACTATAACAAATAAAAGCTTTTCTGATAAAAAACTAACCACCGAAGGATTTGTGCGCCAATCTTACGATGGGAGGACTTATCAATCGCAAATACTTACGATGGAAATCAAAAACCGTCATAAGACATTAGGCAATCTTACGACGTAATCCAAAACTTTTGCAAGATTAATATTTTATTAATAAAATCTGGCCTCAAAGTATTTAAAAAAAGAAAAAAAATATACGATGTCGTTTCGAATTCATGACGATTTAAGTGTTTTGACTTAAGTTGCTTATTTTATTATATTTTTTACTTAAAATTTAATTACAAAAATGTTAATTACTTATACAATGTAGAACGATGACTTTCTGTGTAAATTTACGACATTAAACTTATAACGAAAAAGTTTAGTGCGCCTAACTTATGAAGAAAATTAAAAACTGTCATAAATAATTACGACAAAACTTTTTTCTATCGTAAGTTATCGAAGCTAATAAATTTCAATTTTTGCTCAAAAATTAAGTAGGACATTCAACTTTTCTTAAATATTTGGCGTCCAATAACTTGCGATAGATTCCGTCATAAGTAAGCACATGATTTTTGATATTTTCATTAAAAATAAAATATTTTTCCATAACCCGACCGTATTGATGCAAAGATCTATATGTTTGAGTGATATTTCAAATATTCAATTAAAAAAAAATATTTATTTATTGTGAGATTATAGAAGTCAACTAGTATTTTGACTATTACTCCTAAGTAGTGTTTAGTCCCGTATTGATGATCCAACCATATAAATATCAAGATGCATATATTTAGAGGATATTTCAAACAGATTCAAAGAAATTAATTTTTTTTCTGTTTTGAGATTATAACAGGCAAATTGTGATTTGACTAATAATTCTAACTAGTTTTAGTCCCAGATTGGTGTTTTCATTTTTCAAAAAATATTTATTGATGCTGTAACGGTATGGATGTTAAGATTTATGTATTTGACTGATATTCCAAAAATTATTGAAAAAATAGATTTATTTCGTTTGAGATTATAATAGCCAACTACTAATTTACTCTTAAATAGTGTCTAGTCCGCGATTCGTATTTCAATTTTTTAAAAAATATTTCTCGATGGTTCAACCTGTGAGAAGCCGTCTTTCCATAGATTTTGATTATTTTGTTAAGTGTAAATTAAATTAGAACTCTAGGAAGTCTACTAAATCATTTGTAGTAATCCTCCCTTAAGTTTATATATTTTTATCATTTTCCGGTAATCAAGTCAAACTTGGTCAAACTGATCAAAAATCCTTAAAACATTTTCCAACAAAACTTATTTGACATATATTTGGCATAGAGATAAAAAATCAATGATATGCTCTATACCAAGTGTTTTTATCCAAGAAAAGCAAAGGCAACGGTTGAACGCATGAAAACCAAGAATTTTCAAACATCGTTTTTACGAGCTAAAACTTTAAAAATTATTTAAAAGCGTGTCGTTTTTAAAGTTTTACTCTTAAATATATTTGATATATTCATTTTAATATTTATATAAAATTATCTTGCCAAAAGCCGTGCCATAAGACCAAAAATAGATTTTAGTCCGAAAAACCCAAAAATGTCATTATTATTCATGGAATATTATGTTTGAATATATATCAATTCAAAACTTTTGTCTTACTTTTCGGTAAAGACGAATGATTTTTTCTATCGCTCCGGAAGGCTGTTTTAACGTTCCGAAAAAATACTTCCACATATCTTTATGACTTGAAACTTGAGATTTGTCATTAATATATTTTATATTAATTTTGGTATGAATTCCATAATTTTCCAAAGAATTTTTTCCGGGACCCTAAAATCCGTACGTAACTGATTTTCCGGTCGCTTAAAAGTCATAGATGGTCAACTCATTTCAAGGTGACATTTTGACCATGATCTTCTAGAATTATTTCAAGAGGATCCCCAATTTTTCATAATTTTTAATTTATTTTTAAATTTAATATGCAAAATGCATTTTTATTCGTCAATAACGTCTATATTTGCATTATATGATATATAAATATTCTATAATGAGTGGGCAACGTTTTTGACCACTTTAATTTGAATTCTAACAGCTCGGAAACACACTTAAGGCCCCCATGTCCTTTGCTTATATTTTAACCAACCTTTTGACTTTTAAAATAAAGCTAAAATGCTTATTTTTTGGCTATAAATAAAGCATCACCCCCGCTCAATTCTTAGGCCATTTCAGCCAAAAAAAAATTCTGGACAAATACACTCTCATACTCTCTTTTATGCAGTAGCAAAAAGCACCCAAGAGTTTTAGTATTCAAGCCTTTATTAAGCCTTTGTTTCATACACTTTCAAGCTTGTTTTACTACCATTTCTTTGCTCAAACCCACACACTTGGCTTCACTTATTTTGGATACCCCAAGACCCATTTTCCAGTAGCCTTTAAGTGTTCTTGAAGCCTCCAAAAGTCCATTTTACAAGCTGTTACTCCGCCCTTTTTTTCGAGAAAATTCCGGCCACTTTCCAACGACTTTTTAAGTGTGTTTCTTGGCTTCAAATCAACTCGTATCTCTTGTAGCTCACTTTATCTTGTTTAAAGTTGAACTTGAGCCTTTGGAAGGTCAAGAGTCATAAGTTGGTTTCATATTTGTGTTTTTGCTTAACTGCTCATTCTTTTAAACAAATATTTTGGTTAGTTTACGGATTTGTATACTCGAGCATAAATCTTTGTTCGTAAAAAGTATATACAACTTGTAACCAACCAAGGAGAGTTTGTAACTTGCTCATCCTCTTCTAAATTAGTTTTTTTCCCATGATTTAGTTCGGGGTCCAAAACAACTCCGGTTTTAATTAAAAATCCGAGTACGCGATTTCGTATAAGTCGATATATACGACATAAACGAATAGCTAACTTGTAGTATTTTTAGTAAACCTTTTTAACTCATATTCCAAGTTGTAGGCCATTTGTATAAGTCTTATATAGAGATATAAACAAAAGTCTCCTTGTTGAATAGTACGAGTTAGCTCACTTTATTTCCGAATCGAAGTCGATTTGTATAAGTCGAAGGTAACTACATAAACAATAGACTTCTACGTTGAAATATCAAGTGACATAAACGGAACTAAAATTCCGAGATAAAGAATTTTTGTATATGTCTCGCTATAATTATAAAGAGGCATAAAAGAAAATCTCTCATCGAATATTAGGAAGTTTATTTTTAACTTCGAATCCGAGTTGTAAGCCACTTGTATAAAACTCATATATTTATTTAGAGATATAAACAATAGCTTCTTTGCTGTATTCAAGAAGTTAAATTAACTTCGAATTACAAGTGCAAAGGCCTCTTGTACAAAACATATATTAGTTATAAACGAGCCTTACTTGTTTAATTCTTGAAGTTAAAACCAACATTAATTCCGAGTTGAGTAATATTCGTATAAGTCGATTTACGACATAAACGAAGACTCCTCGTTGAATTTTAAGTGGTTTGTCTTAGTACGTTAAAAAGTCATTTAGTCCCTCGGTATATTTTTAAGGCTTTTATAAACCACTTAGACATTTTGAAGGCGTGCTTGATTTATTTCAAGTCAAATTATATTCGGCCATTTAATTCATTTAGTTGGCCTTATATAATCTTTGTGTGAACTTACGCGCTTGCATTTGTTTGTGCTCTTATTTGGCATATGCATTTAATTGTTTGTATACACGTACACACACTTGCTCCAACACACGTATATATATTGTCGCTTCGACTATTAATTTATATTGTGCTTATCTTTGGTCTAGTACTGTAATATACTAGTTCCAACTAAATCTTTTCTTAAATAGGATTTAAGTCGTAAGATTTGTTATCTAGACTTTGTTCTGAGGTGAAGTGAGGTGAGGTGATCATTTGTTCTAAGACCCAAGCCTAAAAGGAAAGACTCAAGACGCAAGACCTAAGATCCAAGATCATCAAAGTCGTAGAGTAACATAATCTACGCAAGGGTGATTGCACAGTTTTGAGGAGGTAACGGGGAGTTTCGCTCCAAGACAAGCTTGCGAGGGTTCTACTTAGATTGTGAGGAAGTAACGGGGAGTTACGTTCCAAGATTAATCTAGTAGGTTTTGCTATTGTATTTTGAGGGATTAACAAGTAGTTAAGGTCCAATATAAATACATAGTGGTTGTAAAGGCTTCTCCGCATACTGTAAAGGAGTATCTTTATAGTAGAGAAAATCTCGAGTTTAGGGAGGAACTCGGGGACTGGAGTAGAGGTGAATAGACTCCGTTTGCTGAGTTAGCCACCACGAACCAGGATAAAATTGACTATGACGTACTCTATTTCTTTACAGCTTTACTTTCCGCACTCGATTTTCTTGTTTTCAAGTAATGAATTTTTAAACGGTAAAGAAAATTTCAAAAACGCCAAGGTCTAAATTTAAAGAGGTTATAAGCTATTCAACCCCCCCTTCTAGCTTATTAACCCCTACTTTGGGACTGATAATTGGTATCAGAGTGGTGCTTTTGACCGTGTTTATTGGCCTTAATTTGAGCCGATTTATGTAACAAAAATTAGATCTTTGATGGCTTATTTGACTACTATCAGTTGTGGTGAAGGTCTCTTATGTTCGAGATCTCTTCTATTCGACGGCACCAACTTTACTACTTGGAAAACACGATTTAGCTTTTATGCTAAATCCCAAGCTGTCAAAGTTTGGATGGCTTTCGAAGACGGTGTTGTAGTTCCTACTAAACTCATTGATGATATTCTCATCGAGAAGAAAGTAAGTGAATACACAACCGCAGAAGAACAAGTTATGAACATTGCTACGAAAGCGGAAATGGTTCTAACAAGTGCACTTGAGAGAAAGAATACAAACGTGTTAATAACTGCAAGTCCGTACAAGAAATGTGGAATAAATTGGTGATCACCTACGAGGGCACGATGGACATTAAATATTCTCGTATGGATACATTAATCCAAGAATACGAAAACTTTAAACTCCTCGAGGGTGAAACCATCATCGATATGGAAACGTGATTTACTCATATTATCGATGAACTTGCTCAACTCAGAAAGGTTTACTCCACTAACGAGAAAAACCGAAGGGTCTTAAAAGCCTTGCCTCCGAATTGGAAAGTAAAAGTTACCACTAAAAGAAATGCATAACTTAAATGCATATACCATCGATAGTTTGTTCGGAAACCTTCGTGCATACGAAATAGACAATACTCCCGACAAACCTCTTCCTAAAGTTGACGAGAAAAGAAAAAGTTTGGCTTTAAAAGCAATACTTATCGATGAAGATGAAAACGACGATGAATTAAACGAGGAGTTGGAAAATCTTGATTAACAAGAAATTACTCTATTAAAGAGATAACTTCGTCATGTATTACAATGCAAAGCTCAAAGGTATGGAAATGGTTTTCTTAAATCCAGTAACCAACAACGAGTTATGCTAAAGGCAAAGGTGTGCAACCTCAAGCTAATAATGCTCACAAAAATAACTCGAATTATACGAGTAATTATGGACCTTCTAAGCCGAAAGAGAAAATTCCTGAAGAAATGCAAAATGTGTGTTTCGAGTGCAAACAACTAGGGCATTTCAAATGGGAATGTCTTAAATTATCTAAGGGTCGTATCCTTATCGCTGAAAATGCTTGGGATTTAAGCGAAGACGAGGATACTTCCGAACAAAGCGAAGAAATTGTTAATCTTTACTTAATGGCTCTTGATGACGAGAAAACTCTTACGAAAGCTTCCACTTCTCGACAAGAGGTAATGTCTAAACCAAATGTGTTGTCAACATCTAGCAGTAGTGATGTTAGCTTATCTAGAATTGATCACTTTAGTATGGATATTACTGAGCGTTGAAATTTGGTTAACCATTTGAAAATTGGTTATGACGAATTAAACCGAAGTTATATCAAGACTAAATCCGAAAAAGATAACTTTCAGGATTTGTGTCTCGAACTTCAAAAAGAGGTCACAAGTTTGACCGACGTACATGTCAAAGACATGGAATACGTTACGAACATTCTAACTCAAGGCGATCGGTTAAAAACGAGATAAATGAAAAGGATGATAGATTTAGTACTCTTGAATTCGAAAATATTTCCCTGATTTTACAAGCCGAAGAGTTTGATAATGTTAAGACTTATTTAGACCAACACAATTGTGAACTCAGTGATGAGTTATTAAAGTTAAAAAATTGAAATGAATCTTTGCTTCGAGAAAACTTAACACATAGAGATTGGATAAATGACCTCGAACAATCCCTAACGGGAGATGTAGAGGAAGAGCATCAACAAGACTTAAAAAGTCAAGTAATTGACTATCAATGTCAACTAGCTAATTTGGAGTTCGAATTTTCTAATCTTAAAAGCATGTTCAATTCCAAATTTGAAAGTCATGAAGCACTTGTCACGGAGCTAGAAACATTGAAATCGGAAAGTCAAAAACTCAAAGTCGAAAATAATACGCTCTTGTCTCAAATATTAGATCAAGCTAATTTTCTGAATAATAAGATTAATATCTAGTTAAAAGAAAAGGAAGATCTTGAGTCCACTTTGAAACAATTCATAAAGGGTAGTGCCATTTTGGAAAAGATGGTATTTAACTCTAAGGAATCATTTAATCACGAAGATTTGGGTTACAATGTTAATGATCCTCCTAGAATGAAAATTGATGTACGTATTCCTCCAAAAAATACTCCACCCAAATCACCCGTCCCTAAGTGTATGTATTGCAGTGTAAGTGGACATATTAGTCTATATTGCAAAGCAAAAGAGGGTCAACTCAAGGGGAAGTATAAATGGGTTCCTAAAGGATCAACTTCTAAGAAAAGTAATTCTAATTTGGATGATCAAAGACAACCAAAATTTCGGTATCGTCAAGAACCAATCAGTTACAAACCAAGGAATGCAAATAATGCTAATCCTAGCTCTAGTTCAACTAGAATGGATAAAATTCCTACAAATGGTTTTAAGGCTCAAAATCCTAACTATCATGGTCACACTCGTAGCGTAAGTTTTGATTTGCCTAGGAATATGAGTCATCATGATAGATCAGTCAACATGCTAATATGAGTCATCATGTCTATCTTCATAATTTTAATGCTGATGTTAGAAATAACAATTCGAATTACAATGTCAGTGCTTATTCTAGAGATTCGATTGTTACTATCTTTCCCCATAGCAATAATAATAATCTTGCTTATTATGGTAATTCTAGATACATGCCTAGGAGGAATCCTTATCATATCTCTACTAGGGCTCAAGCATCTAGAAATTTACATGATTATATGCAAGATTATCCTATGCCAAATTTTTTGTATCCTACTTCACATTTACCGTATCATGTACTAACCCGTGGACCCTTAAGTAAAAAGGATACCAAATGGTTTAACTAATCTTTTATGTAGTCATGCTTTACTACTAAGAAAGATGTGTGGTATCTTGACAGTGGATGTTCACGTCATATGAGCGGTAATAAGTCATTGTTGAACAATATTAAGAAGGTTACCACAGGGATCGTAACGTTTGGAGATAGCAGTAAAGGCAACATCATTGGTGTTGGAGATATCGGGAATGCAAATTTTAGAATTGCAAATGTACAGTTAGTCACTGGACTAAAGTATAACTTGCTTTCTATAAGTCAACTATGTGATAATGGTTGCAAAGTTATTTTTCATCCATCTCATTGCTTGGTTTATGATAGAGATGAAAAAATAGCTCTAAATTGTCCACGAGATAAATATGTCTATACATGTGACATAAACAAATATGAAAATGTTTGTTTGGTTTCCATAAATGAGGATCCATGGTTATGGTATCGTAGATTGGGTCATATAAACATGAAACTCATTAAAACTATATGTTCGAAAGAACATGTACGTGGGTTACTAAAAATCAATTTCATAAAAGATCATATATGTGAAACTTGCGAAATTGGTAAACAAATTCGCGCATCTCATAAAGCTAAATTTATGGTGTCTAGTACTAGACCACTTGAGCTTTTACATATGGATCTTATTGGACCGGTTCCGGTACAAAGCCTCGGAGGGTGTCTATATACTCTTATGGTAGTCGATGAGTTCTCACGCTTTACTTGGACCAAGTTCCCAAAATCTAGAGTGATGCGTTTGATGCATTCTTCACTCTTTGCAAACGTCTTCAAAATCAACAAAATAATCGAATTGTCTACATCCGTACGGATCATGGCAAAGAATTTGAAAATTCTAGTTTTGTTGAGTTTTGTGAAGAATGTGGTATTACTCACAACTTTTCCGCTCCTTATACACCTCAATCAAACGGGTTGTTGAAAGGAAGAATCGGACGTTGCAAGAAATGGCAAACACTATGCTTAACGAGTATCGGCGACCAAAATATTTTTGAGCCGAAGCTATGTCTACAACTTGCTATATTCTTAATAGAGTATTACTACGACCTATCAAAATGAAGACTCCTTATGAGCTTTATTTTGGTAAAACTCCTAAGCTTGATTACTTCAAACTTTTTGGAAGTAAATGTTACATATTGAGTACGAAAGATTATCTAACTAAATTTGATCCCAAATGAAGGTGTATTTCTCGGTTATTCAACAAGTAGCAAAGCTTATCGAGTATTTAATCTTAAAACTTTAGTGGTGGAAGAATCAATGAATGTAACATTCGATGAATCTAAACCTCCCGGAAAGTTTAAAGATTTAATCGATGAGGATAAAGATTCAAATGAAGAAAATCCAAATGACGTGGAAGATGCTATTCGTCAAATGGGAAATTTGAATCTTGGAAGTGATATTCCAACTAATCCTCTTGAATTAAAAGAGATCGAAGTTGAATTGCCTCTGGAAATTCCACTGATTAAATATCATCTTGTAGACAATGTCTTAGGTGATTTAACTAAAGGCATTCAAACTCGAGCTCAAGTTCAGAACATTGTGAGTAACATGGCCTTCTATCACAAATAGAACCCAAATCCACTAAGAAAGATTTTATTAGATGAGGATTGGATTTCGGGTATGCAAGAAGAGCTAAATCAATTCACTCATAATAAAGTTTGGGAACTAGTTCCATAGCCACCCGAAACTTCCATTATTGGAACTTAGTGGGTTTCTCATAATAAATTAGATAAAAGTGGAACAGTGGTAAGAAACAAAGCACGTTTAGTTGCTCTAGGCTATACTCAAATGGAAGGAATAGATTTTGATGAAATTTATGCTCCCATAGCACGAATTGAATCAATTCGTATGTTTTTTGCCTTCGCGGCGCATAAAGGTTTCAAAGTCTATCAAATGGATGTTAAATCTGCTTTTCTTAATGGTGTCTTAGAAGAAGAAGTTTACGTTAGACAACCACCGGTATTTGAAGATCATTTACATCCGGAATATGTGTACAAATTGTACCAAGCCTTATACGGATTAAAGCAAGTTCCTAGATCTTGGTATGAGCGGTTGAGCAAATTCTTTATTGAAAATGGTTTCAAAATGGGAATTGTTGATACTATTCTCTTTACGAAGTATGAAGGTGATGATATTCTGCTCGTTCAAATTTACGTAGATGATATTATCTTTAGCTCAACTAAAGAATCTTCATGTAACGAATTCTCAAAAATTATGAGTAAAGAATTCGAAATGAGCATTGATGGGTGAATCAGATTTCTTTTTAGGTTTGCAAATTAAGTAATCTAATAAAGGCATTCATATTTCATAATCGAAATATTGTAAAGAAATGCTAAAGAAATCTGAAATGGAAAATTCCAAACCCATTAGTACACATATATCTACGTCTGTAAAATTGACCGAAGATCCGAAGGGTATTTTTATTGATTCAAAGAAATATGTTATGTCTCAAATATACTGTATTAGAGAATGAATACAGTATAAAACAATCAAATCGATATTAAACAAGTAAAATGACAAACAGTTTTTGTATAGATGAACAAAAACTGTAGCAATAATATTAAGTACTCTCTCAAAGAACGTTCAAGTATTCTTGAGAGCTGCTAGATTACACGAATAATTAAAACGATCATAGACAACACATATAGTGTAAACCTATCTGTATTTATATACTACACAGTTACACAATCAATTACTAATGATATGAATACATAAATATGACTAGACAAAGATCATATCTAATAATTGATTGCTCCTTTCCATAAGTTGAGTAACCGACACATTCTTGCAATCTTCAAGATCTTCAATCAAATCCATCACTGATTGATTTGCTGCTT
>PHNY01289356.1:3620-13873 GCA_003724115.2 Anethum foeniculum | reverse complement strand
GTTATACATCAGAGATCAGGTTGGTTGATTCTAATTTCAATACTGTAACCTGTATGCGATCCTGTTTTTAGGGGGTTTAAATCGACTTTCTTTAGAACCTTATTTAAAAAAAAAAAAAAAAAAAAATCTGATTTTAAAATATTTACTTTGACTTAATCCCGACACTCACATATTATAGTTACACTCAGTATTATCCATTTTCAAGATACAAGCAAAGGATCATAGTCAAAATAGAAACATATATTATTGAGAACTTTTAAAGCTCCCGAAATCGTTCCCGAAACGGTTCTTAAATGCTGAGTTGTTGTCGTGTTATCGGCTACTCTCACATAAATGAAATGAACCCCTCGTGCATTAATATGAATTCCACTAATAAAAAAATGACACGTGTAATTTAAAAAAACTTTTGAGAACTTTTACGGGTATGTAATTGCTCTATAATGTAATTTTACATAATATTAATTTTCAACTAATAAAAAAATTATATATTAAGAAATGAATATTGTTATGCTTCCGAGAGGGGTTCAAGAAGTTCTCTGGTTGGTTAATATGATAATATCCTTGTATATTAAACATGCGGCTGGGATTGAGAATGGCGAGTGGGATTGCCAATTATTCATCTTCATTTACTTCCTTTTGCAGTTTCAATCTGCGTGGTGAAGCTCTAACGACTCAATCAGCAACTCAACACAAACCTAGAAACCAAATTATAGCAGCTAAAAATATGGCCGGCGACTCCACCACTTCAGCCATCAAAATCATCGATTCGCATTTGCATATATGGGCTTCTCCTCAACAAGTAAATATTCAATAACATATACTACAGTAAAATATAGTATTTTAGCTGTAAATTATTTCATGGTAATAAACTAATTTGTTGGTTCTTTCCTCTCAGGCCGCCAACAGTTATCCATACTTTCCTGGCAATGAACCTGCTGTGCCCGGCGATCTCGATTTCTTGCTAAATGTACATTTAGTTACTTCTTTCACCCGATATATATGCATACAGTAGAATCTCGATAAATAACCTCTTCGAATAAAATATTTTTCCCTGTTCCGACATTATTAGGTACATTGTACATTGTATTTTTAACCTCAATAAATAAGTAATCTTATTTTAATTATGCTGTTATAGATGCTACTAGAAAGAATTCCTATATACTGTATATGTTAATCAACTATATATGTTCATATAAATAAATGTCTGTCGAGAAAAGCATTTATGCAACTATGCAAATGAGTTATTTTGTATTGTAGATTAGTTTTGTGTTCAAGATTTTTCTCTTTACCAGTGCATGAGTGAAGCAGGAGTCGATGGTGCCATGATTGTGCAGCCAATTAACCACAAATTTGATCATTCCCTTGTCACAAGGTAAGTAGCTGTAACTTTTGCCTTATCACATTTGTTACTCGTAAGCTCATCCATTTTTTGGCTAAGTATTCACCCAAAAAACAAATTTAAATTGTTGTTTATATATGCATACAATTTAACTAGTTCAATCCAATGTATTTCACCAAGGAATGCCCGGACCTTTTAACTTAACGATTCAACCGGGATAAATACAGAAATAAGGAAGATGGTTTAGAAACAAATCCCCGTTTGTTAGAATCCTTACCTGCAGCCTACAGGCAATCCAATTGCAGTCAGTATTGGATTTATTTGTATTTGAGTTTATTAATATTAGTTACTTTGCCTGTTTTGAACAAAAAAATTTATTTTGTGCCTCCCAACTTGACCAATTGGCAGTGTACTGAGGGAATACCCATCCAAATTTATTGGCTGCTGCCTTGCAAATCCTGAGGAAAATGGGAGCGGGGTCCAGCAACTGGAACATCTTATAACACAGGTTTGGTTGCATAGGTAGTGCCTGAACATTGACACAAGAATCATTACTGAAAATGAATATTCTTTGTGCCAGGAAGGTTATTGTGCTGTTCGATTTAATCCATATTTGTGGCCGTCTGGTCAAAAGGTGGGACATTTTATTATATTAATGTTTCAATCAAACAGCATCTTTGTTCTGAACTTCTATTTTATGCCTGAGTTGCAACATGATTAATGTGAGCTTATAAACCAGATTGATTCCTGGGTAATGTTTGACTAAAGAAGAGAACTTATAATTAGACTCCGCAAACTATTTCAAGACAGGAAGCCACAATTATTTCATCAACAAATATTAATAACAATGTGGTTTTTTTCAACAAGATGTTTGTTTCATCACACTTGTATGTATGTGTTAAATGATATTTGCAGATGACCAATCAAATTGGTAAGCTGATGTTTTCCAAAGCTGGAGAGCTTGGTACACCAGTAGGTATTATGTGCATGAAGGTAAATTATCTTTTTGATCAAACTTGGCGAAGACACTTATCATTGGTTATCCGTGTCATCTCTAGCACTGTAGTTCTGAGTTTTTATTGCTTACTGTATTATATGCATGAGTCTTATCTTATTACTGAAAATAAGCTTTCAGGGTCTTGATCTGCATCTATCAGAAATTAAGGAATTGTGTACGGAATTCCCTTCAACAGTGGTTCTACTTGATCATTTGGCTTTCTGCAAACCTCCTCTGTAAGCTTCCCATTTCTGAAATTCTCCATGACCAGCTTTCCAAGGCTTTATCAGGTTAATGGATTGTACTTACTGTACTGATGCTTGTCATCTCACAGGAATGATGAAGAAAGTTTAACCTTCTCAGAACTGTTAAAGCTATCTAAATTCCCGCAGGTAAAAAATTATCAGAATGCTGTAATTTCTAGTTTCGAGCAGCATTTTGCAATTATTTATCTTTAAATGATAGAGTTGGTACTTGGACTATGTATATGTATGTGTATACGGGAGTAAATATGTGCCGTGTATTTGAAAACCGTGTCAAATATCAAGTTCGAATGAATCAGGTACAATCCCAAATGCTGATTGAAATAAACTCACTGTACTAGCCCAAGTGCATCAAACTTGGTTAATCACATCCTCCTAAAATATAGGAAGTTTGTTGCGGCGCACTTAAAAGTTACTCCCTCCGTCCCACGTGGATGTATACGTTCACTATTTGCACGCATTTCGAGGCTCCTATAAAGTGTAGTTCCATAATTTTTAATTTTTTTTTCTGAATAAAAGTTTAAACATTAAATTTTTATTTAGAAAAAAATTATTTAAAAAAAATTATGTAACTATACTTTAAATGAGTCTTAAAAAGCGTGCCAAAAAGTAACGTATAGAATTAAATGAGACAGAGGGAGTAGAATTCAAGCAAGGAATAGCACCGGTTTCTCATATAGCTTACAGTGTTACACTTAATTCATCTTAGGTTTTTTGTACAAATCATACAGCTGATCTGGTGGCAGCCTAATAGTCATAACCATGTTGATATGGTTGTTTAAAGATACCTTTGAGAGCACACAGTAGACCATCAAATTGAAAATCTGATCCTCAACTACTATAGGATCTATATATTAAGACATGTCATTTAAGACTAGAGAACTATGATCCCTGTTGCTGGCCGTAATTCTGTTCTTGTTTAATCTCGATTCTCTAACAAACTTCGATGAATTAGCAATGCTAAAAATGGGGTAGAACGAAAATAGGTATATAAAAAATTACGAGGAATTTTGGCTTTTGATACCACTTGATGTAGTACAGGGTTAAGAAATGGTTAATATAGATTATGAAAAGCTATCTCCGATCGTTAGAGACACAAATGGATCTTCAGATATATCTAAAATTCATAATATTCAACTCTCCAAGACAATGAACATTATAAGTATTAGGATAGATACCATGCAAGTGGGAGGTTAACTTAACTTTTTTAAGCGTCTAGATGCCCGTGCAAGTGGGAGCAACAATATTAATTTCTCATTAGCTTCAAGAAGTACGCTATGGTGCAGATTATTTGGATATGATGTTTATTTTATTGCGTGCTTGTTCCTAATTATGTCATCATCTCTCCTTAATTACCTTAATTTGTCTCCACATTCTCTTCCCTAGTTATGTGTTTTGTACGTTTTCAAAATGTTCAGCACTCTGGTGTTATTTTGTAACTTCTCCGTTCACCACCCCTTCCACATACTACAGCTCCAACTCATTTTGCTTATCCACAATTCTTTTTGTCAGGTTTACATAAAGTTTAGTGCCCTGTTTAGAGTATCAAGAAGTTCATATCCGTATGAAGATCTATCTCAAGTTCTTTCTAAAGTAGTCTCAAGCTTTGGCTCTAACCGTGTCATGTGGGGAAGGTAGAATTTATTATTCTTTGTAGATTTTAGTAGAGACTTGAAACACACAAAATTACAGAAGATGTATACGATAATGATACTTTTTTTCCAATTGCCGCACTCTTCTGTTTTAATGGACAGTGACTTCCCATTTGTGGTGAATGAGTGTGGGTATAAAGAATCTAAAGAAGCGGTGTCTCTTATTGCTTCTAAAGTGCCTTTATCCCCTGCTGAGCTGGAGTGGATCATGGGTAGAACTGCCCTTGAATTATTTCAAGGTCATTGGCTTTCTTCTTGAGCGCTTAACTGAGCTTCAGAGGTTGGTATCAGCTAAATAGTCCCGCACTTTCTTTTTTCTCTCCTTTCGTGAATCCCAGCCGTTTTGTCAAATGTCAGTATGTCCTCTTTTTGGTGGAGCACCTAAACAAATTTAATATATCTTTCCATGCCGTGTGGAGTTTTTTCTTCACATTTTTGGTGATTTTTCCGTTTCTTTTGTGTGTTTTTATCTTTTGTGTGTGATTTAATATTAATATACAATCAAGAATTGCATCAAGTAGGGTACCACTTATTCTAAAAATGGAGAGGACCCTCCTACATACATATGTACGCTGCGGATCAGAAGGCGACATGTGACATTTGGGAACAATATTGGGATCCTCAGCATTACTTATTGGATTTACATGGAAATTTATGCCTTAAATTTGTAAAGTCCTTGCTCTATGTTTCCTCTTCAAGTATTTTGAAACTATTAGGATGTTCTTGTGATGATGCACCAATGGTAACTATCTTAATGTTTCATTGGTCATATGGAATCTTATTTTATAATGTAAATACCTGTTCTTTGATTAATGTACTTTTATTTTTATATCAAATGAAATTTGATTATTAAAATATGTGTATATGTGTGTGTGTTAAAAGCTTGATAACCAGAAACCCGTGTATTAGTAAAGTTTCATTGATGGAAGCAACTAAATTACTCATCAAACAAATAGAAAAAAGCAAAGCTAAATTAAGAACTAATAAGGCAGCGTTAATTATGTTTTGACTTGTATGTGGTGAAGCTATGTTTGTTTTAGTCCCAATATATAATCATCAAACTATAGTCTCATTCTTTTAGATAGTCAAAAATAAATGTTTGTTTTACGTAGGATAATTTAAATGGTTAATACTTCAAAGGACAATTGTATTGTAAGTGTATTTTTGTTTAAATATGAGATTACCCCAAAAATTCTTGCCTTTATTTTTACTTATGCACCAGGATCACCCGAAAAACTAGAATATCATTATAACAGGGAAAACACTAAGCCAAACATAGGCTGCAGTGTACCCGGTACATGTTAAAAATAAGATATGAGTGGACTAAAAGTGCAACACTTCTGATAGCTCAGATGGTTGTACATTCTATTTATTTAAGCAAGAGGTATTGTTCTTTATGAAATGACATTTTGTGTTCGCGGTCTCTGTATTTTCTAGAAAATTTGACACTTACTTGATCAGACATGGCTTTTGTGACATACGTATGCATACTCACCGGTGGATTGAGTATTCTAACTAACAGCTAATAGATAAACAGCCACGATTTATGTTGTGGTTGCTGATTATATTGAAAATTTTCCAACGTATATATTCAAAGTGTATTATGTGAATTTTATTTTTAGGAAAAACTAGGTCAAAATGAATTACTGTAATAAAATTTGCTGTAAGATTAATATATAGCCAGAGTTGGTAATGGCATGCCTGACTATTAAGTGGAATACAGTATGACACCTAACCTAGCTACCCTACGCCCTCTCTTTCCGTTCATACAAAACAAATTAGCTGCTATCAATTTCATTATCAAAACCTAACATCTTAGCCCCTGCAGCTTCTCATATATGAATACTGGAGAAAATCTTTCAAGTAGCTAGCTGTTAGTAATTCATCGGAATAGCAAAGATAGATAGATAGCTTATTCACAGAATTGACTAAAAAGAGAAAGGACAGTTCATGAGAAAATGGTAGTACTGAATGTGAAGATGCTTGCAATGTTGTATGCAATTATTGTACCAGTCTTGGAGGTAGATATTGGAGCAAAGGGAGTAAATGAGACGGTAGAGAAGGACTGTGCAGATAACTTTCAGAACTTAACCGGTGTGCCTGGGTTACTCCACTGGCAAGGAATAGATCCTTTGTGGCACAGTTGAAGAGTTTTGGTATTCAAAAATCTTAGTTTCTTCAGCTTCCTTCTGCTAGCAAATTGGCTTATGCTCCAGCGACTGCCAAAGTACCCTACTATTGTTATACAATCAGGTTACAATAATGTGTGATGCGTGCCAATATTATAACAACAAAATATACATGTCTGCAATTCTGCATCTACCTGCTTTAGATTCGCTCTTTTTTAAGTCCTGCAGTGTGTATCTGTTTACAGACTAATCTATAATATTTCTAACCACGGCCCTGATTATTGCATGTGCAGATATTGTGATTCTCTGTTTTTAATCTTGCTCACAAGGTCATAGAAGTCTGCTATTAATTATCGAAGATTAGTTTCAGGTTGAGTTAACTAGCGAGTTTAATGTTTTATAATAGTGTATTTGGGTACTCTGCAGCTTATATTTTCACGGTTCCATCGGATGTTATTATTTTTCTATATGATATAGAAAAATTCATAATATTAATTATTTCCTCCTTTATAACCTACGTCCTCCAGTGCCTCGTCTGCCCGTTCTTAAAATTATTATTTAAAATTCCGTTCCTTAGAGCATCTCCAATAGAGGCACCCCTAGGGGTGCCAAGTATTGCCAACTCATCTAAAATATTAATATTTTAGTTTGTCTCTCATTCATGTCAAAGTTGTCAACTTTTAACTCCAATAAATAGCACCCTTTGNATCAAGAATAGATAAATAAATAAATTAAACATGATAGAAGAGGTAAGAGTTATATATACATCTAATGTAAGAATTGTAGTTTAGCTAATTTGGAAGGGTGCCAAGAGGGTGCCAAAAGTTGGCCACTTCTCCACTCTAATAGGTTGGCACCCAAGAGTGCCATGCCACATAAGATTTGACACCCCTCTTGGCACCCCTATTGAAGTTGAGTTGCTCTTAAAGAAATATCTGGTCCTGTCCGACATCTTGGTTAGACGTTAAATGATTTATCTTCGTTATCCAGAAGATAAGTTATACATATGTAAGATGTATGGTCTTACCTGCAAACATGATCAAAAACATCCAGAAATAAGGGTCCTCCAGCATTTTACGACATTTCTCAGTTCACTGGTTTGTTACAATTAGGAGAATCAAACACTACTTATGATAACCAATTCATTGATATATTACCTTTGTAAAAATTTAATAATTTAATTGGAATAATCCATATATTCACGTCAATATGGTTCATATATTCACATCAATTAAAATATTATTTTGTATCCATTTTAATAGACGTAGAACTCCTCTTTATTTTTTTATTGCATCGGGATTATTTACCAAAAAATAGGTATGTTAGCTTGCCGTGGACCCCTTCAAGAATATATACTCACTCCGTCCCACTCATTTCTTTACATTTTTTTTTCTCGCACGTATTTGAAGATTATTATAAAATATAGTTTCATAATTTATTTTTTAAAAATTTCTTTTTTTAAATAAAAATTCAAATATTATATTTTTATTTTAAAAATAAAAAATATAAAATAAATTAGAGAACTATACTTTAAAGGAGCATGCGTGTCGAGCCCCCGTCCGGGAGGGAGGAGCATGGGTTTGTTTAGTCAATCATTAACCAACCACTCCAATAGGCACATGCTCACGCCACTAGTTCAGAACTGTAATGCTAATTGATTGCTCTCATCAACAGTAATAACAATCAGTAATGTAAAAACTTACTAATACACTTAAAACAACTTGGTTGTAATCATCCTCTTAATTTCAGTACTTAATCGAGATCCACACAATACTTTTTGTGTGGTTTGGTCTAAAATGAAGAACAAGCTCCAATTATTTAATGAAAAATCTACAAGCAGGCTCCTGATATTAGCAGTAGCTATTCTATTTCTATTCAGCGGGGCGCTGGTCCTTTCCAGCTTCATGCTCGCCGTTGACAGTCCTTTTCTCCTCCGTTCCTTATCCGTCGACAACTCCGATACGACTCAGCTACAAACAATCCTCCACTACGCCACCTCACATGTGGTTCCGCAACAATCCTTGGCAGAGATCAAAGTCTCCTTCGATGTTCTTCTCTCTCGGGCACCTTGTAACTTCCTTGTTTTTGGACTCGGCCATGACTCTCAGATGTGGCACTCGTTCAATCCACACGGAACTACTTTATTCCTGGAGGAGGATCCGAAGTGGGTACAAACGGTTCTGAAGACCGCGCCTTTTCTCAATGCACGGAACGTGATTTACCGGACCAAACTGTCTGAGGCGGAGAAGCTTTTACAATCCTACCGCTGGGAACCAGAGTGTACACAGAAGAAGATACTTTTACGGGGGAATAACAAGTGTAGGTTAGCGCTAAATGAGCTTCCGGAGGAGGTTTACAATAAGGAATGGGACCTGATAATGATTGACGCGCCAAGAGGCTATTTTCCGGAAGCACCTGGAAGGATGGCAGCAATATATTCAGCGGCAGTTATGGCCAGGAACAGGAAAGGAAAGGGTGATACACACGTGTTTCTGCACGACGTGGATCGGAGAGTAGAGAAGACTTATGCAGAGGAGTTTCTGTGCAGAAAATATTTGGTTAAGGCTCAAGGCAGGCTCTGGCACTTTCAGATTCCGTCGGCCAACATCACCTCCGATTCATTGGGTAGTACTGTTTTTTGCTGAAAATTCACACTTCCAAGTAAATTTAGTTTAATATTATTCTATCCTTTCCCCCTTTTGTTCTTTTATAATTTCGTTTGTTGCATCCACTTTTTTTTTCAAAAGTGTGATTGGTAGTAGTTTCTTTGCGTGTTGACAAACAGACAGACAGAATATAGTGGGGATGGCAAGGGAGGGTAAACAAAGATCTTTTGGCTCTGCCTGTTTTTCTTGCAATACGTAGAGCGTGCTGTATACATGTGTTTGGAACCCTTCATGTCGGAATTATAATCTTATATTTCTATGTTAATTGTTGGATCTGTTGGTACTAATATTATACATTCTGACCGCTGGTCTTAACATGAGAATGATTCATTCACGGAAATTTTTCAGAAATAGGTGAAATCATAAGAAAAAGAAAATTTGGCGCGAATAGAATTACGTGAGCCCGTCCGTATTTATCATGTAGGCAAAAAGTTGATTGCATTCACCGAATGTCAGGAACCATGGCTCATGTACTATATTGGCAGGCGATTATCATCAACTTTGCTTTTTCAGTTTATTTGAACCTGAAGCTATTACGTTGGACAAATAGTAATCAATGGAGTAATAATGAAAAAAAGACATGCATTTAGAAAGAAGGTTAAAGCATATCTTACTTTTTACAAAGAAATATAAAGCTCCATAGAAATGATTGTAGGAATTAATTTAAGGATTGTAGGTGCCAATAATTCAACTCTCCGAGTTGATGAAATGATATCACTTGTTTCAATTAAGGATGATGCTCTGATTTAGGTTGGATGGAAATTATTGTCAGTAGTGCTGTCAGACTCCGGAATATGTACATAGGGCAAAGCCTCCTTCGACTACTGTACTTTCAGGGTTCAGCAATATACCACGGTCTTGAATTAGCTCAAGTCCAAGATCTTTGAGCCCCTGTAGTCATTCTAGAATCCGACTCTCTTGACGTTATGAATTGTGTTTTTTTTTTTTTTTTTATAAATTCCAATCACCATCAATGAAATTCGTAGTTACAATCGAATTAAAGAAAACGTAAGACTTTTCACAAATGGGACAGTCTCTTTTGCAAATGAGACAGACTGTTTCTAAATGAGACAGACCCTTTTACACAGCAGAATGTAAATTGCAGAAATTAACGTATGCAATGTTGGAAATAAATCAATGCAAAACACCAAGAATTTTCACTTGGTTCGGCCCCCAAAAGCTAGTCTATGGCCTACATCCAAGTCCC
>PHNY01289325.1:0-14901 GCA_003724115.2 Anethum foeniculum | reverse complement strand
CAGTAATTAAGATTGAATAAATAATAAATGAATAATCGATAGAACATTAACATTAATAATCCAAATGTCTTTCATGAAAAACATAATAGTGTTGTCTCTAGGGCACAAACACTAACAATTTACACAATTGTATCCAACTCCTCTTAAACAATTGTGATTTACTGGGCAACATGTTAGTTATTGATAACAATTATTTAAAAAGAGCTATTTTAGTTCGGAAAAATAAAAAAGGTGACGTGTTGTAGTTGAAAAATGTAATTGATATTTTAGTTGAAAAAGATAATTAATTATTTATTGATGATAATTATTTTATTATTAAATTAAATGCCCGAAAACCAAGCCAAAACTTTCAGTTGTTTTGTCTATTATACAATAATATATATATATATATATATATAATCATATTTTGAATATCTATATTGTAATAATGTTTATTGCAATTATATATATTTATGTTACACTATAATATCGATCTATTTTAATAAATTTATAAATTGAATTGATACTTATAATGTAACATAAACATGGTACATGGTGCTTTCAAGGTATTTAATCAACGGGATCAATTTTAGTATTTTAATTAGACTATATTGTCTACCTTACTATTTTTAATAAATTAAATTATTCTATATCACAAGAGTTATTAACATATTATTTCTTTTCGGGTATTTTTTCGATCATAAAGATTTTATTATCTAATTTTGAAATCTAGTGACAAACTTTTTTAAGTGAATGAATGATCTCATTTTATGAGTATTATATTGGAATAAAATTCATATACAAAAATGTATCTCCACAAAAAAATGAACATTTTTCCAAAAAAAATTATTTTACATATACATTTTTTTATTATCTTTTAACCTACTTGCAATCTCATAACAATTAAACACTAGCTTTCTTCTCCATTTATCGAACTAAAATGCATATTCTTTTCCTTGTCATTTTCATACAGTTTTAGATTTGAATCTTTAATGATGTAGTAAATAACCAAGCTAAGTCTTAGATTTGGAAGTAAAAAGAAGATTAAAGCTAATAAAACAAACAGTTTCAGGGTTTATGAGTTACTTTGTTACCCTTTAGCTCTCCCCAACATCTCAATCTATCATGAAAGTAGAAATTTATGTTCAGACATTTTGGTAATCTTATGAGGCCATGAACAGTGATCAAAGAAAAAAAAACAACAATTATTATCAAACCTATTGCCTCTAACTAGAGTACTATAAGGTACGTAAGTTATGAAAACGTATACTGATTTATACTTTATATAGACAGAGATCATCCTTGAAAGAATTCGTTGCCAGCTGAAATGTATCGTGGTATAACAAACAAACATATCATGCAAGTTGTACGATTTATATTTTGTCATATAAATTGAAATTACTGTGATTATCAATGATAATTTCAATATTGTTATGATTCTTCTATATTATAGTTACAAAATGTAATTTCTGATAAATCGTTTTGTTTGGATACGATTTACAGTATAAGATTTTTCTAAAGAAAATGGAGAAATTGCCCAATCTTTGAGGACTTGTCGAATATTATATTCAAATTTTAAATATAATACTTATTTGCTTGAAACTTTTGATATAAATTCAATCTTTTATACCAGCTAAAAAGAAATGATAATGAAACTTACAAGGCAAGAGGGCAATAGTTGGTACAATTTTTAAGAGAAAGGTTCAGGAAATATCAATTTGAATTTCTTCAAATTGATATAACACATTTTGTCAACTAGATTTATGATGGATTAATTTCGAAAGAAAAGTATATTATGAATAAATTTAATCAAGAAATATTAAAATAATCAAAATTTATAATGCGGAATATAAAACATAGTCCGTATCTAAGACTAACTAAACTAGAAAATAATCATGAAAAGAATAATATAGACAATTAAAATTACTTCGGAAAAAAATGATTATTAATCATATATAAAAATTTATATAAAGTTAGGGTTTCTAAATCTAAAACATTATTTGAGTTGGATATTTAACAATGTTTAAGCAAAAAGTCTCCATCTTATTGCAAGGGAGGATCTTTTCTAGGTTGTTAACGATTCTTATAATATTAGAAAGTCTCCATCTTATTGCGAGGGAGGATCTTTTTTAGGTTGTTAACGATTCTTATAATATTAGAAGATTTAAAATTAGTTTTCTCTAATGTCTCACCATTTTTTATCTCACCGGTTGAACAACTCCATTATAACAAATAAAATAATGTAAAGACCATAAAATGTTAGTTATATGTTTACGTTTGTTTTTTTATAAACAAACTCCGTCATTCAAAACATGTCCTCGTGCAACTATAAGCTGCATATGCCATATAAGATGCATTTTCTCTGAGAGTCATTGTAAATGCATTTACTATACAAAGATACGATTTATTTAAACTTTACATTTTTTACATTTTGATCCTCAAAATATATGCAAGTGTTCACATAAAACTCACAGCGTGTTTAGTTTAAGATGCGTATCAGGTAAACCAGGAATGATACCGGCCTGTTTGGCTATTCTTTTAAGTAAATTTATTCACTTATAAATTCGTAAGAACTTATCGATGAGGCGCAACTTATAAATCAAAAATTACAACTTATAAACCGGTAAGTTGATGAGGCGCAACTTATGAATCAAATTAACAATTTATAAGCCGTAAGTTGAATGTTAGTCACGACGTACTTTTTCTCAACTTATATTGATTTTTCACTTTTTTTATTAACTTTAATTTGAAATATATGTTTTTAAATGTAAATCTACTTAAAATTCACGAATTAAAATAATTATATTTAAAATTTATTTATTTTAATTTATTTAAGTGAAAAACAAATTCTGAAATATAAGTAAAATTATCCAAACACTTATATAATTTATAGATATTTATATACTTGCCGCTTATAACTTACTTATTCATTTTAAGTTATAAATTACTTAACATTTCTCAAACCACCACGCAATTCCCAACTGCACATAAAGTACTCATTGGTGATGTTTTAAACAATGGTAAACCAGGAAATTTAATTTACTTGTCACTATATTTTCCCTAGAAAGGAAACCGTTCGAAGCCTTCCAAGTTCCTGTAAACTCTACACAGATTCAACTATGGTTTTCACATTGCCCTTCATCTACATATATTTAAGAAACGATAAAGCCTCGTGGTAATCGGATAAAAGAATGATACTGGGAAAGTTATTAAGTGACCTGCGCCCATGCTTGCCAACGAACTTGCATGTAAGCATAACAAAGGGCTAGTTTTTTAGAACTGCCGGATGCATATCAGATGAAAGTATTTGTGGTAAAAATAATATATGTTAACTTGTGTGATTTCTTATGCTTCATTTTCATGATTCATAAAGTAACTAATGCTTTAAGTATGACAATCCTCTATAAAAATAACAACAAATGTCAGTTACATGTCATTAATTTAAGTATGAGTTTAAGTAGGTCTATTAGATTAACAAAAAGAGTTGCAGGTTTTTTTGTATTTTATGTTCATAAAGTAAATAAGAAAACAAACATTTAAAATATGTGATCAATGTATATAGAGTTAACATGTGAATGTATGTTGACATTGTGATGTTGGAGAGAACCAAATACGATACAAGCTAAAGTATTAATCGTTAGGAGCTGGCAAATGCAGATTATTAGTTGTGTTGAAGTCAATTACATTACATGTTGATATGCTGGGAGACGTTAAAAAATTCCAAATATTAGAAATGTGGAATTTTAGAAATAGGAAAGACAAGATAAATAAGAAGAATGGTTTTGCTTGATCTATTAATAAAATCAAGTACCGATTTTTCGTATTGCTTATGTTTGTGCTTGCCTATATGATAAGTTGAAATATCTAGGATACGGAAAGGTAAAAAATTATGGAACTACACGTTATAATAGCCTCGAAATGAGTGCAAACAGTACATGTAGACAACTCAATGGGACGGAGGGAGTAGTTTGCAGGCCAACGCCTTGAGCAAATGAGGACAAAACAGTTCATATAGGTTTTTAAGGAATTCAGCAGTTAAAAAAGTCATTTATAAGAATACCAGTAGATTTTTATCCTTTCTTAGCTAACTCCTGCTAGGCCAATTCAAATTTACCAGACTCTCGCAGAAATTGTAAATTTTGGTCTGGCCACTGAAAGTTGAGTAGGTTTGATCGATTCATTCACAGAGTCATATACGACCAGTTTATAGAGAATATATTCCAACAAATTCACCTGTCTTCATATGCAAACATACTTGTGATCACTGGATTCATGGTACATAACTTCTTAATGCAACAGTGTCATCAGTCCATGTAACACCTCTAGGACTTGGACTTCATGTAACAACTTTCCCCAAGATCATTATCTCCTTCTAAAAACCTAGTTAGGAACAAATATATGATAAAGAACTTATATATTTGATAAGTAGAAATGTCTAGTGGTACCGAAGAATAAGGATTCCAAAGCCAAAATATATGTCTAGTTGCGCCAACAGGTTGAGCAAATTGTAAGATTAAACAAACAAAACGGTACCTAAAAGGTTGGACAAAGAAGTCATATACAAGGATATCCAGATATCTGCATTCTTTATCCTTGCTTCGGGAAATTCCTGCTAGTTTAGTTCAAATAACCAGACACTCGCTGCAAGTGTAAGTTTTAGATTAGTATATTATGAGTTAAGTACTCCTGACCACATCATTCACAGTGTCATATAAGACTAGTTTGCCACAATTCAGTCCAATAAATTACCAGTTTTCAGACAACTGAGTATACTTGTGATTTTTGGATTCGTGAGAGTGAACTTCTTAATCCAACAACTGTCACCATCTAGTATCCAAATGCAGAAGTCTTGATCACGGCCATGAAATGAAAGCAAAAGAATCCTTACACACAAATATGTTAAAATTTAATGGAAGTTCATGGCACATACCATCAGGCAATGAAATTGTACTAAATTTCTCACTTTTGTGCAGTAAACAATACAATAGCGAACCTTTGTTCAATAATGAAGAATAAATTTAACGAAGAATAATATCTTCCGGCAGCTTATCCATGTTCCCAATGATTCACAAATTTGTTTTTGATGATTGCAAGTAAAACCCCTTCTTATGAGCAGGGTTCGACTCTGTCTTGCCGCTAGAATTTCTTAGAACAGATATTCAATTCTAAGTCTATAAGCCATATTAGTTAAAAAAAATGCCCTTTCTTATAGGCTTCATTACGTGATGCCCAATCTATTGTTTTTCTATCCTTTTTTTATACGTGACTAACAGATCAAGCCCAATGAACATGCAGTCCAATTCATTAAGGTTATTTTCATTAACCACTAGCTACCATATAGATTTTGTTTATAGAACCACTAGCTACCATATAGATTTTGTTTATAGTTTTTTTTTAAAAAAATATACCTTGTAAGCATTCTTTAAATAATTGGCGACAAGAGACAAGTCATGAGCCCTGGTAAGTACCACTTGGGCTTACTTCAACTTTTATCAGAATATATAGCTCCTCTTTTTTTTTTTTTGCTTGCTGATTCTTTTGGCAGAACAAGTATATTCTAAATCTATACTTCTCGTTGGTTTATTTCATTGCAAAATTTTTTAAACTCGTTCTCTGGAATTCGGAGAAGAAAACCTGTTCTCTATCAAACTCGTTGACCCCCTTGAGCTCCTTCGGAATCAGAGATTTCTCGAGAAGTCGTATTAGATGTTTTGGCATATTTTTTACCCCTTCTCATACCAATGATTTGTTAGGAGTTGTCCCACATCGTTTGTGGGAGGGGCAGATTGCTAATATATAAGCAGCTAGTNGGCCTTTTGGGAGTGACCCAAAAACAAATCCGTGCGGGCTCGGCCCAGAGCGGACAATATCATACTAATGTGGAGTTAGGCCTGCTTAGCAAGCCTAACAAGTGGTATCAGAGCTATGGTTATAACGGTCCATAACAATCTCACACGGATTCCCAGATGGGCTACCCCGTAATGGGCTTAAGGGGGAGGCAGACGGGCCTTCCAGTATGGGCCTAGGGGGAGGCAGAGAGCCAGATGGACTTCCAGTATGGGTCAAGGGGGAGCCTGGTCACACTGAAGGAGGCAGATCCGACAAGTGTCGAGCCCGATGTGTGAAGGGGGAGATTGTTAGGAGTTGTCCCACATTGTTTGTGGGAGGGGCAGATTGCTAATATATAAGCAGCCAGTTAACTCCATTAGTATGAGGCCTTTTGGGAGTGACCTAAAAAAAAATCCGTGTGGGCTCGGCCTNAGAGCGGACAATATCATACTAATGTGGAGTTAGGCCTGCTTAGCAAGCCCAACAAGTGGTATCAGAGCTATGGTTATAACGGTCCATAACAATCTCACATGGACTCTCAAATGGGCCTAGGAAGCGGCAGGTGGGCTATCTCGAGATTGGGCTTGAGGGGGAGGTAGACGGGCCTTCCAGTATGGGCTTAGGGGGAGGTAGAAGAGCCAGATGGACTTCCAGTATGGGTTAAGGGGGAGCCGTGTCACATAATCAGAAGGCAGATTCGACAGGTATTGGGCCTGATGTGTGAAGGGGGAGATTGTTAGGAATTGTCCCACATCGTTTGTGGGAGGGGCAGATTGCTAGTATATAAGCAACCAGATAACTCCATTAGTAGGAGGTCTTTTGGGAGTTACCTAAAAACAAATCCGTGCGGGCTCGACCCAGAGCGGACAATATCACACTAATGTGGAGTTAGGCCTGCTTAGCAAGCCCAACATGATTGGTAGCATCACAGGTCCGCGCGATCATCAGATGTACTAGTACTTCCTCTCCTTGAAGATGCACAACATGATGACTGAGATAGTGAGATGCATAATTGAACTGAGCTGTGCTTGTGGCTCTAGATCATTGCTTAAGAAGTGATGTGGTCTTAGAGCAACCAGCCTAATCTTGTGCAGCTGTACCAGAGAATTGAAAACAAACTCACAAAGAAGATTGAAATATATTGGACTAATTTGCTAATCAATACCATCCCAGACTGCAAAATAGTTCAAAAGCCTAGAATTTGATATTTCAACTCGTGGATAAATATTCTACCTCCTCTCCCCCAGATCCATGTAGTTACTGGTCGCTCTTTCAACTCTACTAGTATCTGAATCCAGTAGTCCTCAACTTGAAGCTCAGAGTACTTGTTAATAATTCTTAGTTTCTTTAGGCACCTACTCTTTATGGCGGCCGGTTAACCATCTAGCATCTGGGGCAATAGTCCCTACTCCCACTGCTATAATCTGAGTTACTAAAATCAGAATAGTGGATGACTTGTACTCGGATTGACCACTGCAAAACTTAACGGACCATGGCAGCAAGTAAGATCTAAAGACTGCTTCTGCCAAAGTCATGGCGCTTAGAAGGCAGAACGCCCTTGAAGCTTTGCATGTTACTAAACGTCCTGCCACAGACTGTAGATTACAAGTATGAGCCATCATCCAATATTTACTTAGGCTTTCTCTGAGTTTCTTAAGGCATGGATCACTGTTCTGTAATAATTCCTCGCCAACTACTTTATGTATATGACTATACTTTGTCTCTAGGTAACTCTTAGTACATTGGACAGCTAGAGCTGTAAAACACAAGATTGCCAGCAGAACAATCACCAAAAGCATAACAAAAGCATGTTCTTTCCAGAAAACATATATAACACCTGTGCCTAACTGGATACCGATATTTACTATGTCATAACAAGAAATCCTGGAGCCATAATATTCATTAATAATTCTTTGTTCTCCATGGCTCCTAGTGAAGGCATGAAATTACCCATTACCGTACAGATGAACACACTGCTGCTGTAATAAGGGCAAAAGTGGTTGTTGGGCTTGCTAAACAGGCCTAACTCCACATTAGTATGATATTTTCCGCTCTGGGCCGAGCCCGTACGAATTTGTTTTTGGGTCACTCCCAAAATGCCTCATACTAATGGAGTTATCTGGCTACTTATATACTAGCAACGTGTCTCTCCCACAACCGATGTGGGACAACTCCTAACAATCTCCCCCTTCACACATCGGGTTCGACACCTGTCAAAACTGCCTCCTTCAGTGTGACCAGACTCCCCCTTGACCCATACTGGAAAATCATCTGGCTATCTGCTCCCCCTAGGCCCATACATAAAAAACTGACTGCCTCCCCCTTAAGCCCATCCTAGGTAGCCCATCTGCCGCTTCTTAAGCCCATCTGGGAGTCCATGTGAAATTGTTATGGACCATTATAACCTGAAGCTCTGATACCACTTGTTGGGCTTGCTAAGCAGGCCTAACTCCACATTAGTATTATATTGTCCGCTCTAGGCCGAGCCCGCACGGATTTGTTTTGGTCACTCCCAAAAGGCCTCATACTAATGGAGTTATCTGGCTACTTATATACTAGCAATGTGCCCCTCCCACAACTGATGTGGGACAACTCCTAACAGTAGTTGCCTTGAGAGAGAAAAACTTGCATGGGAACCAATTTTTTCCGTACCGAAAGGCATAGACTGCGTCGATAGACATGGCCAAGGCACAACCCTGAAGATTCTACTGCTACATAAAAACCTATCCATGACATTGAATCACTGAATTTCGAGTCAATTAAGTGGCCATCAGTAGAGCACCCTAGCTTGCCCATATGTGTTTTCTTTTGAACTTCTTTCTTTATTTTCTGATTCTTTAACACTATATTTGCAGCCAACTGATAAAACTAGTGCTTATAATTAGCTATCTCGTATTTGAATTCAACTAATAAATCCACTCAACCTATGAAAGTACACAACTGGTTCGTTTTTTAGCGGATTGAAGAGTAAAAGTAACCGAAATTCCACAACTCATTGAGGGGTACTATATACATTAATACATTCTCAATCACAAGTCCGATTCGACATCCTCCGTATCTTTGATTCCAACGGATTGAAGGTAAAAGTAACCGAAATTCTCTTTGAGGGTACTATATACACTAATACATTCTCAATCACAAGTCCGATTCGACATCCTCCGTAGATACTCACTGGACATCTCTTTATATATATAAGTCTTTGTTATATTTTTAAAAAAATATGTTGTTGAGAGGAATTGAAACTAAGAGTAATCATTTAGTTTGCACGCTTTAATACCACTTATGTTACTACACCACTTCAGTTTTTAACCATGCACTTAATATGTATGTGTCACATGAGAATAAAATTTGATCCCAATATGGGTTTTAATAATGAGACAATTTTTTCTTCAAAATTGGTAGGTGAGACATTCGAACTTGAGTATCATCATTCAACTATACATCTTTATACCACTACACTAAATTACCACTTGAATTTTTAATCATTACATATAATAGGTAAGTGTCAATTCATAGTGTCGAATTTGACCTTATATTTTTATATTTTGAATTTTAATTAAAATTCACATAATACATTAACATATCATTATCTTATTTATTAATCATTTTTTAGTACATTTTTCATATAAGTTAAATTTTAGATATTCCTATATTTTTTAAAAAAATTTAAAAATAGTACGAATATATACATGCATATATATATATATATATATGTGTGTGTGTGTGTATGTGTGTGTGTACTTACGTATGTATACATACATAAATACGTACGTATGTATAAGTACATGCATGCGTACATACATACATACATACATACATACATACATAAATGCATATATACATACATACATACATGCATACATATTTGAATAGGTCATGACTATAAAGAGTCAGTGTACTTCAATTGAATTTGAAATCAAAATTTGACCCATTTTTGAAAAAATACTCGGAAAACTGCAGCTTATTTTGAATACTATAATATAAATGTGACAATTTTTCAATATTAGCTTGAATCACCCCCACAAAGATATTTTTCAATATAAAAAGATATTATGTATTTTACATCCATAGTTTAGAACTTTGCATTTTACAATTTGTTTTCCTTTTCATTAAAATATCTATATATGTAATGTATGTCCCAAAATAATTGCAATGCAATTATAATCTTCCAGTTTCTTCCTGCTTGAGTTCCGCATTCAACTCACCTGATTAAGACTATAAAATTTAATTACAAAACAAAAAAAATTTCGGTTTAACATTTACATCCAAAATAATAAAAATATTTATGAGCGCTAGAGAATGACCCGTGCCCCGCATGGGTTATTATGCTAGTTGAACTAATAGACCAAATGTACTTGTCAAGATATTCCCCCGTCAAATAGAAAGGCTACCGCCAGAAGCCTTTCAATCACATTGTACTTCTGTATGATTTTCATGATTTTATCGATTACTATTTTTATCAATAAATTTTCATGATTTTATCTAATTACTACTTTTTTGAACTAAAAAAAGAATATTATTAATGTATAATATAATAATAGACGATGTACTGATTATGGAGAAGACATGGAAACATTAAAACTTAGTGGATGCAAACATGTGACCTGTTTTTTGACAAAGTTAATTGAAATGTCATAAATATTTTATCATTTAGTGCACAGTGGTGCAAAATTATTTCATAATTGTTATATTTATGATAAAACAAAATCATATGTGCTACTTTGGCCTTACTCAAAAATTTTCCACAATGTTGAAGCAGCAAGATGTCTTTTATTTATATATTATTAGTTTTCTCCTATATTTCATTTTCTTAAAAATATATATATGAATAGTAATGACATAACAGCTGTAAATAGGATTACATCTTATAAACAAACTTCAGAACAAAAACATTATCTCTGCATCGTAAAATTACTATTAATTATCTTTGGTCATACAAGTTGATAATGTGTTAAATTTACATACATCATGCATGTTGAGTTTATTCACTCTCACATGAATTGTGTGTATAGGAAAAATGGTTAAATATAAAAGCACGTAGTTACTAAACATACATTTAATCATAAATTTTAATGAGGTATCAGTTATTTTTGACCATAACAGAGTATTAATTGAATAATTAAAGTTATAATAAAAATCAAACAAACACCTTGAAGTATATATTCGAAAATTAAAAATTATTTTCATGGAATTCCACGTTTTTTTTCTTCAATGCTACCGCAACAAAATGAAAAGATATGAATTCTAGTATTTAAGAAAATATATCTAGATTTTATAAAAAAATTGTACTAATTATCAATATACTTATATAAAGGAGAAGACGGGGGCGTTTATGTGACGCATCTCAGATCGTCCCGTTCTATTTTTCGAATTTTCTCAATTTTTTGAATTAAAAAATATTAAAAACTAAAATTACCTAAATTATAGCTGATAAGATAAGTCATAATCGGATTATATCTCTTAAATTAGTAGACGTCAAGTCATATAATTCTACAAGCAAGCAAATCCCTATCTTTTATAAAATTGTAGTGGATAACATAAGTCAGAATCGGAGATTAGTATACGCCAAGTCATAAAATTCTACCTTATATTTTTCTATTTTTCTTATTTTATCAATTTCTCAAATTAATAAATAAAAAAATTAATAACCTTATATTCTCATAAACTTTCCTCTTAACTCAAATTATATTCTTATTATATTATTTTAAAATTTCTCTGTTATATCAATAAACTTTACTCTTAACTCAAGTTATCAAATTACCATAAATTTTCCACTATACCAATAAATTTTCCACTTAACTCAAATTATCATCTTATTATTTTTCTAAAATTTTCCTACCACATTATTATTTTTTCAAACTTTTTTTTCAAGTCAAAAGTTAATTGTCGCATTTTCTCGTAAACTTTCTCCTCAACTCAAATTACCATGTTATAATTTTCCTAAAATTTCTCTATCATATTATTATTCGCTAAAACTTTCTTTTCAAGTCAAAGTTCTTATCTTAATACTCTCATAAATTTCAAGTCCTAAAATATAGTTTAAAAAGAAAATAAATAATTTTATATCTTATATATACATAAAAGTAAATCGTTTTGCTTGAAAAAAAGAGCAAATTGTTAGCTAGATTTTCCATTAGCGCTTGAATTTCAAACTTTATTTTGCATGTTATCATAATTTTGTTATTTTTTTTTTGTTAAGTCTTTAAATATATGTTATTATTTGATTGATTTTATGATTTTAGAATTCTTGATTGATTTTATAATTTTAAAATGCAGTCTTTCCCCATGAAGAATGGAGGATGTTGTGGATCGGTTAGTTTTAGAGGTTTGTTTTATTATTGAGGCTTTTAATTATAAAGGTATTATTTGATATTTAAATTTAAGTAATTTATCTTTGTTACTTTCATTAGCACTTGTGTTTCAAACATTTTTTTTTGCATATTATGATAGTTCTGTCACTATTTATTTTTTTTAACTTTTTAATTGTATGTTATTGTTTGATTGGTTTTATAATTTTAGAATGCTTAATTGATTTTATGATTTTAGAACACAGTCTTTTCTCTAGGAAGAACAGATGATGTTATAGATCAGTTAGTTTTAGAGTTGATTGATATTCTTTTTGTCCGGGAAGAAAGGAGGATACCTTAGATTAATTAGTTTTAGAGATTCGTTTTATTATTGAGGATATTTAATTATAAATGGGATTATTTGATATTTAAATTTAATTAATTTATGTTTGTTATTTTATATTAAATATAGTCAAAATATATATTAAAAAGTTGTTGTATCGTTATATTTAATAATTTTTTTAAAATATTACTAAATTGTCACCGCGAAGCGCGACTTATTTTTCTAATTTTTATTTAAATCAAAAAAATAACTACAAAATCAAAAAAAATAGCAGGTAAAATTTTAAAAAATTTAACTGTATTATCTAAAATACTATAATTCAAAACTTTTCATTTGATTGTAATAGCATTCAAGAAAAATGTATAAAAATTTATAAAAATTATTTATAATTTTTAAGCATATATTTAGAGATATATGTTTGATACTTAATTTCAATTTAGTAATTAAATAATATTACATTAGGTTTGATCATTAAATTGATATTGAGGTTCATTGAGAAGAGTTGAGGCACAAAAGTAAACAGGGAGGGAGTTCTGCTCCTCTCTGCCAATTTCAAAAGTAAATACATGCGGCTCTTGATTAAGGGTTTTCCTGCCAGGTGCCCATGAGCAGATAAGCGCTGAAATTCATGAATTTGGGCTATATTGATTGGTCTAATTTTTGTGAATATAGGGAATTTACCACTATTTTAAAAATAAAACAATCAAAATTAATGAAATTAATGAATTTCAGTACTTATCATGTGCACATGGGCACATGATAGAAAAGCCGTTTGATTAAAATTACGAAAGGACAAAGTTCAAAAATTCAACTCCATTATACATAAAAATCATCAAAATTTATAGCCCCCTTCTCTGCCTAACTGTCCGTAGGTTGGCTTGAGCTGTCTTCTTGGAATGTGCTTTTTCTTTTGCTTAGCAGGTTTACTACTCCCTCCGGCCCCTGAGTAGTATACATTGGGAGACGGGGGCTCGACACGCATTTTAACGCTTATTTATAATATAGCTATATAAATAATTTTAAATTTTTTCTTTTTCTAAATAAAAGTATAACACTTGAAGTTTAATTCAGAAAAAAAAAATTTAAAAATAAATTACGGAAGTATATTTTATATTCACCTTAAAATATGTGTCGAACTTTGAAAAAATTATGTATACAATTCAGAGGGACAGAGGGAGTACTTCATTTCTTATTAGTCTATCAAAGTGTTAGCTTCTCATTGCTAATAAATAAGAGAATTTGACGAAAAATTGACGTAAAAATTAAAACAACTCAAATAAAAGCACGGGCTGATAATTTATTTTATTTTGGATAAATACCACCAACACATACATATATTAAATATACATCTTACTAATACAACATGTATAGCAAGAAAACATACATCAGTTTCTTCTAGTATATATCTTGTTTTTATTTAAATATGATTGCAAGTTAGAAAATGACATTAGAACCCAATCAACATTAGCAGTGATACAAGGTAACAAGAATCATGGTAACATCTTATAAAACAAATTGAGGAAAAAAATATCGTCTGTGATCATAAAATTATCATCGGCTTTTAATCACACAAGCTGGTGCTCTATGTATGGTCACATAATACATATATGTTATAGTGCATGATTTTATGAGTAGTGCTAGCTTTTAATCAACTATATATGTTACATGTTAATATTTGAAAACCGTTTTGAGAGGCAATTCGAGGTGCCTAATATTTTCCTAATTTATAGTGTGCCTGTACTTGGACTTCCAATGGAATAGTGAATTGGATCTTTATAATCTCTCTTCACTAGATTCAGGGAAAAAATTATGCATTATAACTAGCATTTTCGAAACAGGCTTTTATTCACGGACTTGAATCCAAAAGTGATTAGGAGTTCTTTATTCAGAGCTATGCAATGGTGAATGATAAGCTAGCACCATTCGGGAAAGGTAGTTTTCGCTAACTGAGAAATCCGAGGAGTTGAAAATTAGAGGACGAGTCTCAGATGTAATTAACTTTTAACCTGGGGTGCTTAATTAATGTAAAAAATTGGCTAATTGTATGGATTCTTTTTTTCTTTTATTCAAATTCCAATGGGACTCCAAAAAAATAATGAAGTAATAATGTAATAATATTTCATTCAGTAGGGTACTCTCAAATACACCTAAAGCAATCTGCTATTACCAAACCAGAACTGATAGGATATTGATAACCCAGTCCAGCTAGGGCCCAGTCCAGCTAGGGCCCAGTCCAGCTAGTGCCCAGTCTAGCTAGGGACCAACTCAGCCACTATCCAACCCAGCTGGGACCCAACCCAGCAGCGGCCCAACCCAGGGGTCCAGCCAGCTCCAGGTCCCGCAAACCAGCCAGGTGGAGCACAAGTCACGGTCACAGTTCTCACGCGATGGTGACAGCTAATAATGGCCAATGATGAGCGTAATAAAGACACACGCCAGAATATTCTTGGCACACTTTTCCAC
>PHNY01289323.1:2502-17967 GCA_003724115.2 Anethum foeniculum | reverse complement strand
TATTCAACTTTCAATGATAAATTAATATATAATATTTATATTAGTAGATTTAAGTACATTATATAAAATCTAATATTTTATTTATTAGTTTCAAATATATTAACAAACACTTTGATCAAAAGAGAAAATTGAGACTAATCTTATAAAAAAGTACGTTTAATATATGAAGTTTTGATGAAGGCGAAAAGAAATTCTTAGTCTTGATTTATTATTTAATATTATATTCTCAACTAAACTATTGATCTTCACATTACTCTTTTATATAGTTCGTCTTTTTACTATTTTTATGAAATATTACAATGTTCTGAATTTTTAAATATATTATTACAATTATCAAAAGAATATACAGATAAAAGAGAACCGTACAACCGTGCATTACACAGGTAATAAGCTAGTTTCTAAATTTTTTTTTTTTTTTGATCACCTAGTTTCTAAAAATTTCATAAGCTAACATAAGAACTACTTAGATGATTGGGCCAATAAATTATTGGGCCATCAACCGAAGATAATGGGCTCAACGAGTTGATATCAAGGACAATGACAGTCCAATGACAAAGACGATGATGATAATCAATGATAAAAGTATCTAGAATTATGTGGATATTTTCAACATTTTCAAAATAGGAATAACTTGCCGCCAAAGCATAGCAGCGTGTTGAACCTGATACAAATCATAACCGGTATTGAATAGAAATACATGAATCGATCCTTGTAAATAAGGGTACGTAGGCATTTTGAGAGAGATCTGAAAGTTATTATGAAATAGCACGGTCTAAAAATCCCAAAATCCTAATTTTGTTCCTCTTAATTACACATTTTCTTCTTATAATCTCTATACCTTTCTGGAATTTATAGGCATAAGTAGGCTGAACAGAGTGAAAATTCTACAGAGGTCAATAGAAATCTGAAAACAGTTTGGATATTTTAGAAGCAACTTGGAGGAGCCAGTCAAAAATTTTGGGATCACGCCTGAGGCCTACAACTAAACCAAGTACTTGGACGGAATTGTGTTTCCGGTGTCTAGATAAAGATGGACCAGATCATGCTTGCAAAATGTCACAATAGTCGAAAAACTTAAACACCATCCTTGAAGCGTTCTATTGTAATTAAAAAGGTAAACACGAATTAAATTATCTGCATAGCACAGCAAGGTCTTCGTAATTCAATCTATTTCGAGAACGTAGTCTTAATACAATTCTAGAAATACTCTAAAACGAAATTGGATAGCCGATAGCATTTTTCCAGGACAAGGCGACGGTATGTGCTGTGCAAGTGACTACAGAAGTATTATAATTCCTGATAATTGATTGCTTCGGCTAACTAGACACACAATGTACAGAGTTTTAGTCTGAATTCTAAATTGCATAAACCTTTCTATGAAGGTTTCTGATTTAAGACCTTGTTTTGTAATGGTAAAGAAAGAAACAAAAGATCCACAAACATACACAGAGGTTACACAATCAACTTTAAGTTTCTAGCGACCACCCTTTTTAGATCAGAATGTACCAATAAGGCAATAGTTTTTGCTGGTTTTCTGACCGCTATATGTTTCAGTTACAAGAAAACCATTTAATTATGGCAGTGTTTGCAAGTCTTGAACCAAAGTGAACAAGTAAAAAGCTATACTCAGAAAAAAAAATGATAAGAACAGCACTGGACATTAGTTCTCACTTTGAGCATGTGAGAATCAGAAAATTTAGTCATGTGAGAATCACAAGATGTTCTTCAATGGCTTCTGGAATAACTTTTTAAACACCGATTGTCTCAGTAAATCTGCCTCCTCATTTACACAGATGAGTGGCATTCAACGTATTCCCAAACTTTAAGACCTCTAAAATGGAAACCATTATGCGTATGTTGATCAACAAGCACCTTATGGTCACATATCTCTTCAAAGTTCCTTTTCACAAGATTGTAGCGTATGACCTTCCCAGGTATACTCAATACCATGAAAGAATCATCCTCCAAAAATCTATCCCTTCTAACAAGTGAGAGTACAGCCACCTTGTAATAATTTCGACCATGTAAATTATTGATCTTCTGCGGGTATGCTTTAGAAAGTTGAGTAAGATCAACTTCGTACTTTACAAACCACCCTGAGTGATCACACTTTAGCTCGTACACATGGAGTGAAGTGGCATGTAAATTAATCTCAATAAAATGCAAATGATCCTCAGATTTTCCAAAGTATGACCTTCTTCTCAAACTCGAGGTCACACGAATGGGAGGTTTCGGGAACTTCTCCAGCCTCTCCTCATCCAAATTAAAAAACAAACAATCAGCAGAATTAGATTCTGATTCCAATTTACTTATCCAGTAGACTGATCCATTGCAATAAACACCTTTCGTAAATGTTATACCATCAGGTTCAGGAAAAGGCTGCCCAGAGACATTCCAGGACTTGGTTTCAGATGAGTAAATCTCAAACTGTCTAATTGGAACAGGTGACTCGCTCTGAGGCATTGTAGCACATGCAATAACTTTGTAGTAAGATGAATTTGAAGGACGAAAAGCTAAAGTCATAGACACAGAGTATAAAAAACTTTCATCAGCACCCCTAGCCCTAGGCAAGGTAGCTAACTGATTGGTGGTCGGATTGTATACGTAATGATCACGTCCCGATTTACCGAACACTCCTAGGAAGCTGTCAGAGCACAGCAGTAAGCCATGGGAAGAATCTAGAATACGAATTAGACGAGAACCAAGACAATGACAACCAACTTCCCCTCCACAACCACCAAAAAGGTAATTACAAAAAGTGGGCAAATTACGAGTCACTCCAGTGTCATTGTACATGTCTCGTAGAGGAAAATAAAAAACAGGATCAGAAACTGTAACATCTTGAGGGCGTTGGATGAAGAGGCCAGAGGGGGGAGGGATAGTATTGATAAAAGAGAGCCATGATTTTGATATACACTTCAACTGCATTAGCTTTTTTGGAGGGAGACGAAGGAGGATCAACATTAGTAAGTCCATGTTCGAAAATATTAAGTCACTTGATTCGACATGTACCGAATGATGATCACGGGAGAGTCTTGCAATGCGCATGCCCTTCCTGTTCTTGGTTATTAAACACAAAGTAGATATTACAAGTAGGTCAGAACACATGATCTATATATAGAATTACAATGAATCTTAAAATCCGAATAGGAAACCTGTTTGCCTTTAATAAATAAACGAAATATATGCAAAACATACGCAAGAAAATCGTAATTCGAATAACTAGGTATATTTATTTCCAAAAAAAGGCATGGTATATTAGATATCATTATTGCCGACTTTAATTAATTAGTTTCATAAACGTAATTATTATGTTTAATTGGATAATTTATTATCTCAAAAAAAGTGTGTAATATTATACAATTCTGTATTCCAAAATTCGTGATAAGTTTATATAAACATTAAATTTCTGCAAATTTCATATTTATATAAACAAGATTACAATTTATAAGCCCCAAATTCACATAAATATGAAGTAATTAAATTATGGATTTTTTTTCAAAAATATGACTTTTTCAATTTTTTTGTAAAAATATATTTTTAATTTTTTTTTATAAATATACGATTTTTCAAAAATTTTTGCAAAAATATAATTTTGCAACCTCATGAAACCAAGTGCAAATTTGAATGCAACAAAAAAAAAATTTGAGTTATTTTTCAAAAAACGTAAATAAAGTTGCATATCTGTTAGAGACCTTATTTTTGCAAATATTTTCAAAATATAGTAAAATCTTAAAAAAATTAAAAAAATAAATATTATTAGTAATTTCTCTTAAATTAATATAATTACTTCAATTATTTTTTTTGAGTAAATATTTTTTTTTTAACTAATTTCCCTTTCTCCACCTTCTAGGCTCGCCCCATTATTGATCTTTACTTTTCTGCACATTCAACATAGAATATACCCTTCTTTAAACCCTCATTCCTTGGTTATCATCAAAACACCTTAAAACTCTACAGTACAGCTTGAGTGTAATAATGGAGTTTACATTATCCAACAATTTCTCACTTTACACTCCCACCCATCTTCAAAAAATCACTTCTTTAAACCCTCACACACAACACACACTCAAACACCCATCAATTTTTCTCACCACCAAGATCAAACCCACAAAAAGTTTCAATCTTTTTCATCAAATTTCAATAAAGAACCCAATTTTATCACCTATAAGTTACTCATTTTCACCCAAGAATGAAATCTTGAAGTCTTTTTGTGAAAAGATTGGATTTTTACTTGTTGGGTCATTTTTATTTTTGGGGGTTCTTGGTGCTAAGCCTGTTTTAGCTCAACCAGTTAGTTATAGTGATAGTACAGAGCAAAATGAAGTGACCCATGTTAGTGAAGATGAGGATGAGGAGATGTATTTGAAGGTGTTGGAAAATGATCCAAGAAATGTTGAGGCATTGAAAGTGTTGGTTAGTGGGAAGATGAAGAAAGGGAACCCGAAAGAGGCTGTAAAGTATGTTGAGAGGTTGATTGGTGTCGAGCCTAATGAAGTCGAGTGGAGGCTTTTGCAGGCGCTTTGTTATGAGATGAGTGGGGAGTTGAGTAAGGCTAAGAAGCTGTTTAAGGAGATTTTGAAGACCAGGCCTCTCTTGCTTAGAGCTTTACATGTATGATTCTTGAACCATGACTAAGTTTTGACGCTTTCTTCGGAAAATTTATACTTGATTTATATATGAAAATGTCAAAAATAATAAGTTTGGGATGGAATATATATAGTTTTGTAGCGTATACTAACTAAATATATATGAGAATAAGGGTTGAACATTAAAATTAGTGGGAACCTTTTACTAGTTATGTTGGCCAGTTCACAGTTCACTTATACATCTAATGCAATGTATCTTCTTTTTTAATTACATTTAAAAATTGAGTTTTTCAAGGGCTATTATGAATGCCGGTAACATCTACGGTTAGATTCGAGTATGAGTGTTTTTTTTTTTGTATTTGATGTTGAATACGACATGGTGGCTAGCATGGCGAGATTATTCAACTGAGGTTGGTGAGGGAGTGGAGCCAAGGGCGTAAAGTGAATGTTGGCTTGAGCATTCTAGCTGCTATGAGCTTGCTAATTTTCCAATGCAATGTAAAGAAATTCATTGTAGACACCGGTTCTTGTGTATTAGAATGTTGAGCATTAATTGCTTATTAGAGAGGCTACTTGAGTTTTATTGAGCTTGGTGTTATGTTTTGCACAAGATGTGGTTCTCATTTTTGACAGTGCACTATTTAAAGAAAGCAGTTAGAGATTTTATAGTGTGCGAAGATGTTTCTTTTGCTTAAATTGTCCTTCATTTAATGTTGGTGCTTTGGTTGGGAGGATGTTGTCAATAATTTCATGGTAATTTGATATAGAAAGTGGACTCTCGCCAATTATGCTCTGATTAATTAAATGTCCTGTCTTTGTAGGAGAAGGTTCTTGTGCATCATTAGTTGACAACATTATATAGTAGTTTTTCTATTGTGATTAAATATATTAATTTTTTTACAAACAAGAGTAGGGAGCAAACCTGTTTATCCGTCTCTTCTTGTTTCTTTGTTCTTTTGGCAATTACTTGTGCATTCGAAACTACATTTAATTGTTGTCCTTTCTCTTCAGGGTTTAGCCATGGTAATGCACAAGAATCTCGAAGGACCGGCTGTTTTTGAGATGCTGAATAAAGCTCTCGGAATTGCTCGTCGCCGTAAAAGAGTAATCGAGGAGAGAAATATTAGAATACTGATAGCTCAGATGCATGTTGTCAAGGTTAAAGCTCGGAGTGCTCACTAGTCTTTTGCTTGAAAGTCAAAATAAGTTTGCTTTGGAAAAAATTGAGATGCACATAGAAATTAGTTACAATACCATAGTTGCTAAATAATAAACGGTGGCAACCAGCTTTAAGTATAAACGAAAAGTTCTGAAGTCATGACAAAAAAAACAAGAAATAAAAGTAGGAAATGTAATGATTATAGACTGAAAGAAATTCCGTTGATGATAATTGATAATATCTCTTGGTTTAGAACATGACATTATTATGTGTCTTGCAGGGAGAGTTGGAGGAAGGTCTGAAAATATATCAAGATCTTATCGATGAGAACCCTACTGATTTTCGGCCTTATCTTTGCCAGGTAAGTCACTTGCTGCTTTCTTCATGATGCTTTCATGTGAAGTTGTATTTGGAGTAAGAACGTTCAAACAATTGGAATTCTGGGTATTCTTCATATATTTTCCTAGACTTAATTTAATTGACTTGTGTTCCATAGATCACACGCAACATGTATTGGTTACATTTTTTCCAAAAGAATATGGGTTCTTGGTAGTAAAAATAATCATTCATTTATCAATTTTGTTTTCCCTGTAGCCAAGTACCCTAGATGTACCTGTGCACCAGGCCATACACCAAAAACACCTCTTATAAATTATAATAGCATCTACAGCACCTCTTAATAAAACAAATTATGTGCTGCCACTTGGATTTTGTTGTGAATTACGAATTGCCTCATTTCTATCTCAAATTCGTGAGGGTTTTATACTCATTCAAAAGTGGGTGAAATTTTGCTCGACTGCAAAATTCTTTGTTCAAGTACAAAATTAAGTTTGAGTTTTCAACAAATCTGACAAGACGCTCATCATTTCCGGCCATCAGCCATTAACTACTATGATAGTAAAATTGGCATGTTCTTTATTATTAAATGCTTTAACTTTAGAAAAAGAATTTGGAAAATTTGATTTGGATTGCTTGTTTAAAATTGTTATACTAGTTAGACAATGACATTCAGGAGTATGTTGAGTCATTAGTCCCAGTGGATCGTTAAGTATTTTATAGACTAGTTTAGTGTATATTCGAGAAGGATCTGGTACTGATAAACATTTTCTCCTTAGTTTTTGGAGGTTTGTTGTCCTTTCTTAGTAAGGGAAGTTATGATATCTGATTCGGGGATGTAATCTTTTCGGATGCACGAGGAAAAGGGTTCCAACTAACAAGTAGCATCATTCCAGATGAAAATGATATTTTATTATTGCCTTCAATGGATGTCTTTGTGGAATTAGTGAATGTTTAGAGGCCTACAGTTCTATGGCGCAAATTAAATCCGTTTTTGTGCTTGCTTTGTTATAGCCACGGTTATATTTAATACTAGCAGGGTTCAGTTTTAGCCATCGAAGATTATGTATGGTTTTGATGTCTAGTGATGGATAAACAGCTCTTTTGTGTCTCCTTAAACATTGTTATTTGGCTTGATTATATTTTCGACCTTCTGTAATCTACCAATATACTGTTTTGGCCAATTACTAAAGGAGTTGAATATCACAAGTTTTGTGCCGTATTGCAAAAAAAAAAAAAAAAAAAAAAAATCTTGATGCTATAAAAGGAAGGGCTGTGTTTTTTAATAATGGACAGCTTAATAACTATGAGAAATGTAAATGAATTATGTTTGGCTATTTGCATCTCTTAAAATCGTTTGTTGCTATGGAAAATAGACTCATACAGACTGATAAATGCCTTGATTAGAACAGAACCTGAACAGATCTGATGTGCGGAAGATTGAAGAAGGGACTTGTCCATCTACTTAAAAGACTGTCTAACTTTCGTAACCATCACTTCACTTGATGTTCCAAATTTTACTCTTCCCTACCCTGCAATATAGCTTTCTGATGACCTGTTTTACTGAGTGGCAAAGCAAGAGTCTTTTGGCCAATTAAATCTTTATCAAAAGGTTCTTGTAGTTGGTAATTAACATTGACTGCTGTAAGTTAGCAGGACAGAATAACCGACAGGAAAACACATCTTATTACCCACCCCCCTCAGACTGTAGTTGGGAAGTCTAGCTGCATTTTATTAAAAGGTACATTTTGTAACTAATTTTTTTTATAACGTGGCAGGGAATTGTATACAGCTTGCTTGACAAAAAGAAGGAAGCTGAAGAGCAATTCGAAATATATCGAAGTCTTGTACCCGAAGAATTTCCTCAAAGAGGGTTCCTTGACGATGTTGTAGTAGCAGCAAAAACAGAAACAAGGCAACAGTTAGAGAAGGAATTTGGAGCTGAATACACTCAGAAAAGGTGAAAGATCGAGCGTACACAGTAGCTCCCACAGCTGACCTGATTGACTTTTTGTTTCTGCTTGTCCACCCTCCAAACAGTCCTGCACTTTGGAATAGCTTGTAAAAAAGAATGAACTGAATTTAAAATAGAAATCGCTAGTTTAATGTGTCAGGTTGTAGTCAATTGAATACTCAGTAGCAGGGAATGATGCGATAAGTGCATAGTGCATTGCTGGCAGCCATAGAGGTCTCCGTAATAGTGCCGTTTGATTTGCCCTTTTTCCATAGTCATCGAAATATGGGTGTTTCTTTGTTGAAGGTTGTAAGATAATGTGTAAAATGCTGATGAACGTAAAGAAAAACGATGATTTTCTATCTGTCTAACGGATATATTACTCTTCATGCATCAGTCTTTCAAGTAGCCAAAGATGAAGGAGCAAATTTGTAGTGGCGTTGAAATGCTGGTTTCCTATCAATAACTTCTGAACCGTTGGGTGGTTCTATAAATGTTTTCTTGAAAAAAAAAAACAATGCACAAGGAATCAGACGCCGGTCATGAAAATACCACGTTCCACTCAGCATCGTTGCCTTGGCTCTTGACGATGCCCCTGTCAATGCATGAATTGGCACCTATCTCAACATGGTTCCCTATCCTCACTTTTAACGTCATAATAAATGAAGCAAAAAGAAATCAACTGAATATTTGAGTGATATTTAGAACATAATCAAATTAAGGTATAATATAATTATATTACACAGATATAGTACAAGGGATGAGGTAAAAGAACCATAGTGTGACCACATTAACATTATGTCAGGAACTGTATAATTATTCAAAATTTTATTAACCTGAGGCTTCTTCGCCATGTTTCATTCGTCCACATAAAACTCAGATTCTATGAAAAATATTGATTCATATGGTGTAAAGGAGTAGAGAATGAATATCAATGAGTCAGAGCTTTTAAGTAAAAGCTTGTCACACACTAACCTAAGAAAGAAGAAAAATGAAATAATATCAATAAAAAATCAGCTGACTAACTATTATCTGCATAACAATAAACTTGGCTTCTGTTAATCGTACAGATCAAGAGTCGTATTTGTAGAACAAGCTTGTTAGTCATACCAGATAACTATTAATATATGAGAAATGCTAGAGTCCCCGAAACGGTTCCCAAAACCGTTCCCGAATGATAACTTAAATAGAAGTCAAGCACATAGACTGAACACCAAGAGCAGCAACTATGATTAAATTTGTTAATCAGCATAAAGATGGCAACAGAGATAATAGTTAAACTATTTACTGTTAACCTATATTCAAATGAAGCTACTAAGGAGATTGCTGAATGCAAAGATGTCAAGGTTGAAGGATAAAACAAAGCTGGTATATTAGGGGGCGTTTGGTTCATGGATAATGAGCCCGGTTAATGGGAATTGGAACCTTAATCCCATGCATTAGTGTTTGGATTAGTAATTTTGGTGTAAGGAATGGGAACCTCGTTCCCTCAAGGTGGTTAAATTATACCCTCCCCACCGCTTGGGATTCCATATCATTCCCATTCCCATTCCCATACCATTCATTCTCATTCCCGATTCCGATTCACAAACGCAATCCAAACGCTCCTAAACAATAATAATAATAAAACAACTTATTTGCACATCCCATTACATGATTATCAAGTTTTTTTGGATAAGAGAAATCCGCAAACATGACCCAAGTACTCCAAATCATTTTGGCTCACAGCTGAATCTTTCTGAATGAGACATAACATAAACACATATACACATAAGGAAAAAGAGACTCTAAAGGTCACAATAGACAAGTTCTGCACTAGCGAGGCATACAATGTATTTATGATTGTTTTTAACAATCCGGCCATATGGATGTGAAGATTATGCAAACTTCATGCCCCATACATAAATGACTATATTACTTACAAGCAAAATAAAAAGAAAAGATAAACTACATGAAAAGGCGATACATAACATTATGATACAAAATCCCAGATAAATCATCTGATAAGACAATACTACAGACAACTTTGTCCGAATTGTGAACAACACAAACATAAGACACTACGAAGTAGTGCAAACTCCTACGGTTCGGTGATAGAACTTAAGAAAGAAAACCAGAATCAACAAAATCCAAATCATTTCATCCTTTTCTGCACATCTACTATCCCGACCTTGTTAGGAATCAGATATTGACATATTGAGTTGAAGAACTCTAGCAACTTCCCATTGTGACTTCCTACTTACATTTACTTCAATTATATCAATCAGTATCAAGCAGAAGTAGAGTTTCTACAAAAGGGCTAATGAAGTAAGGTGATATTATGGAGTCCTGCTCGTGATAGGTATAAGGAGTCGATTCAACAAAATCATAAGGTTCATGAGTATCAAGATCATATGAAATCAAATTGTTTGACTTTGCAAGTAGCGGTTCGCCAGTGTATCTTATACCCAAAACTTGAGCCCGAACATTTTCACTTAGACCAACACTCATCTTTTTCTCCCAATAAAACTCATCTACCTTGTCTTTCAAGTTTCAACACCCAGATGTCCAGATGAGGAGATCCATATCCGTCATCGCCTTTGTCTGCATCCTCCTGATCGACCTCAACAAAGTAAGCAATAGATTGACCAAATGGAAGAATAACAGGAATCTCATCCTGACGTTGGTGAAGTGCAATCCAGTCAGGCACCCTGACTTGTCCAAGTATATTTGTCTTGGTATCGAAGTACATAACTGACTGACCCAAACTGCTAGAGTAATAACACCCTACCTAAAATGCAGTACCATTAACAAATACTGATCTATGATTAATCAAATAATCAACAGAAAACTTATCTTGGCATTTTTTCTTCCAAGAATTAGTGTTGTGACTATAAACACCAATGACCGAGTGCGGATAATGTTCATACATGTCGTCCCTCTCCTCACGTGAGAAAGGTGCAGAAGTTGAACTAGGTTTGACAATATGTACCACGACATAATCATTAAGTTCCGGTAAGAACCCAAAAGCTAAAGCATTCCACTTAATCTGCTTAAATTCAAATGTAAAAAGAGGCGAGTCGGGGACAATCTTAAATGATTCCAGAGATAAATGTTGGAATTATAATAAGAATCCCAACTAAACACAAATTAAACCATTTGATTGTGTATACCACGAATTAGAGGGCAAGTCTTGTGGATAATGAAATGTGCAATATTCTTGACAAATCATGGAATCTCACATGTCAAAGTGCTTTAATGTTTGAATCCGCTTCATACCCAAAAGGCCGGGAACCGGTAACATACTAAGTCCGGCAACAACTTCACGTAATGGTAACCGTTTTCTCCCCGTCAATATTCGTACCTTCTCCAGATTGGTAACCGTTTTCTCCCCACCATAAGAAAATTATTTCTAGTCGGTTAAAATTCGAATGATATATATTGATTTTAATTAAAAGGTAAATTTTTAATTAGAAAGTAAATTTTTACCCTGAGCTATGGTATACTAAAGCATCTATGCTCTAACAACTCATCTGCAACGCAACACGACCTGCACATTGACTCCGTCTTTTTCAACACAGGAGTGAAGTTGTAAGAAGAAATTAAACAAACATGCAGTTTGTATTGCTTCCTTGCTCCTGGGCTATCTTTTTTGTGCCGACTTTATTTTCAAAACTCACTAGAGCGGATTAAGTGAACGGCACCGCCCTAAAGAAGAAAAAGTTTATATGCTTTGTTAAACTATTTGGAAAAGTCGTGATGATCTAATATGGCAAAATGTTCAGCCTGCAGTTGATAGAGTGGTCTCATTAACAAAACTCACTTTAGATCAATGGATTTCTGCTCAAAACTCACTTTGTTAATGCAGCTGCAGTTGTTACATGAGCTGGTAAACGTTAATGTTAATTCTGTTAAGCGATCGCGAATAAGGTTGCCCACTTCCCAGCTAAGGACTCTTATTCCAAAGCTGGTTGTATTATTAGGAAGGAAAGTATTCCTGCTACTTTGTTTTTCTTGATTTTAAAGGACCTTTGGCTAATGAAATTTGATCTAGAAAAAAAAAAGCTCTTTAGCATATTGGGGTTGTATATGTGTATCCTCTTTAGAGTGCATAGCCTCACACCTAAAGATCCTTGTATTTCATGTCCTCGAGCAGAATGTTAAAGATAATGCATGTGCATGTCACGGCTCTTTCAACCCGTTGGCATCTATCTTAGCATGAAGTTAAGAATTAGAAAATTCCACAGTCCACAAACATCTTTTATAAGAATCACATCCTCCTAACATCCAATGCAATTTTTAGTTACAATCTTTTCTACTTCCACATGTCAAAATTTTTATGTTTTTTCCCAACTGAATAAAAAACTGTTTAGTTAGGAGTGTAGGTTACAATATCTTAGCGGCTAAATGAACTTTTGGCCTTAAAATAATAATGTTCGTACACATAAACCCAAAATAAAAGTGGTCGTATCTTTTAACCTCTAAGGTATGGGGTTTTATATCATTTGACTCTTATATTGTTTCAGATAAAATAACGATATAAATTGGAGGGACAAAAAAGATATTTGTTCTTCGAGTTGTACCATTATAAGGGTCAATAGGTATATTCCATGAAATTTTAAGGGCGAAAAAGTATACCGTAATATACTTTAAGGACTAACAGTTATGTATGAATTATTTTTTGAAATTTGTAGTTCTTTTGTATAAGGTTTGGTTAATTTAGATTATTAGAATTTCAGCAGCTCTGTTGCGAAAATGCAGATGGAAGCACTCAGCATAGAAAAATGTCATGTGAGGGAAATAATTGTATATGTAACTAAGATTCATGGAACTCTAAACTACCTTACTGCAAAGTTTGTGAAACCGCGCATGAAAAATTCAAATTTTCGGTGAACAATGGCTAGCTAATTCAAGTTCTCAGTGAACAATAGCTAGCTAATATTTTGTTTTTGTTATGATCCTAATAGATCATTGATCCCTGGAATCTATAATTTAATGGTTTAATGTACCTAATCACTTTAACTGATTTTGAATTATATGTAATCCCGCATAAATTTTTAACATGGCATAAATTTTTAACATGGACGAGGTCCAGTACCACACGTACCAAGCAGGCTACTATGCTATGAAGATAACATCAAGCAACCGATGATCTAAAATCTGTTAAATTCATGGTACGAGTGTATGTAATAAGTTGTTTAAATTGATACAAAAACTTTCTTCATAAAATGATAACGTAAAACAAATACAAACTATCTGTTACTTACGGTCTTAACTCTTAACCAAAAAATATAACAGTTTACAATATAGTTCCCCCAATAATCACATTGTTTTAATGTTGCATTCTTACATTGGTTCATGTGCTACTCCGGCCATATAGAGTTCCTGCTTTAGCTTATGTATTCTTGCCTTTAATCGTTCATGAATATTATGTGTGTTCTGCCTTAATATGTTAATTATTTTTTGACTGGTCATCTGTCTCCACTTGTTAAAGTACAGTACCACAATGGAGGGTTTGGCGCAGGATTAGAGCGCGTAGTCATTCTGATCATAAGAATATGGCCCTTTCTACTCTCCCAGCAATGTCTGCTCTTTGTTTTGTTTAATTTTTTTATTAAGTACCTTATTCTTCACCTTCTTTCATGTTACTCCAATGTCCAATTAATAGGGTTTACTATCTAGTCATCATGTATTTTAAGTATATTACAGTGTACCTTTTCATCCTCAAGGTATGAGAAATGTACCTTTTAACCCTTAAACTAAATCAGAGGAAGAACTATCTTTTTTGTCCCTCCAATTTATATAGTTATTTTTGTTGGGTTTTGTGGAGTCTGTTAATTAAGCCCATGAAAATAGACTTTTCAGATTCAGGCTAGGACTTGAATTAGTTTATTTTTCAGATCTGGACTATAATTTGATTTAGGCCCAGTTTCTTCTCTTATAAATACTCTCATGTAACTGTAAAACCATAACACAGAATTGTGAGAGATCAATACAAAATTAGTGCGGCTTGTGGAGTAGGATTTTCCGAACCACGTAAATATTTGTCTTGTGTGATTGTCGTTTATTTTCTTGTTCTTGTTTATTCACTTTGGGTTTTGCTTTCGTTGTTGTATACTCAACAATTGGTATCAAGAGCCTAGGTTTTCAAGCGAGCGGGAGCGATGGCAGAAGAAGGGAAGGTAAAGATCGACAAATTTGATGGCAGAGATTATGGGTTTTGGAAGATGCAAACTAAAGATAATTTGTATCAGAAAAAACTACACGAACCGCTGGAAGAGAAGAAGCCAGATTCAATGGATGAGAAAGCATGGAAGCTATTGGATAGGCAGGCTCTGGGTGTTGTCAGATTGACTTTGGCGAAGAACGTTGCTTACAATATATCCAAGGAAACGACAACTTATGGATTGATCAAGGCTTTATCAAATATGTATGAGAAGCCGTCTGCTTCGAATAATGTATATTTGATTCACTTGTTATTTGCCACGAGATTGAATGAAGGTGATTGTGTTGCTGATCATGTTAACGAGTTAATTCTATCCTGTCAAGATTGGCGTCGGTGGATATTAAATTTGATGATGAAGTACAAGCCTTGTTGTTGGAATCCTCGTTACCTGAGAGTTGGTCAGGATTTGTCACTGCTATAAGTAATTCATCTGGGAGCGGTAAGATGACATTTGAGGGAGTTCGAGATTCGATTCTTGGTGAAGATATCTGTAGGAAAAACTCAGGAGAATCATCAGGTTCCTTGTTGAGTAATGAGAGTAGATGCAGAAAGTTCGAAAGGGGGCTGAATAAGGGGCGTAACAGATCGAAGTGGCAGAAGAGAGGACAATCCAAAGATCACAAGGATATTGTTTGTTGGAATTTTCAGAAAAAAGGGTCACTTCAGGAATCAGTGTACGGCTCCCGCAACTCCTAAAGGAAAGAAGAAAGAGGATAACTCAGCTAATGTAGTTGAAGAAGTGGTGGATGACGATGCTTTAATTTGTTGTGTTGAATCTTCGATTGAATCATGGGTTATGGATTCTGGTGCATCATTCCATGGTACCCCTTGCAAGGAATCAATGTTAAATTTCAGAGTTGAAAATTTTGGTAAAGTCCGTCTTGCTGATGATGAGACTTTGGATATAGCGGGCATGTGAGATATTAATCTCACAACCTCTTTGGGGACTAGCTGGACGTTGAAAGATGTAAGGTACATTCCCGGACTTAAGAAGATGTTGCTATATGTGGCTCAGTTAGATAAGGAAGGGTATCGAGTTACTTTCGGAGACGGACAGTGGAAGGTTTTAAAGGGGAATCTTGTTATTGCTCGTGGAGAGAAAAAGGGAACTTTGTACATTGTTGAACAATCTAGCTATGAAGCAAATACAGTTGCTGATGAGATTGGGTCTTTAACTTTGTGGCACCAAAGGCTTGGTCATATGAGTGAAAATGGTATGAAA
>PHNY01289309.1:1747-13467 GCA_003724115.2 Anethum foeniculum | reverse complement strand
TTATTCATTCTTTTAATCATCCTTGGATCTTTCATCCTTTATTCTGTAATTCCTTATACTCAATTCCTTCAGTATCTGGTGGATTCTCAGGAAAAATAAAAGTGCTCGTTTTCGAAATCCGGCGACTTTTACATAAACTTATATTCATTACCGAACACTAATACGGACTCAGAATTTCATAAAAGAAGTCCTATATAGTGTGGTCTGATTATATTTTTCAATCAGCAAAAGTTACTATTCATCAGGGTTTGAATAGTTACAAAATTTGGGGTTATTACAATATGGATGCGTATGAGTTAATTGAGCACCTTAAAATTATGTTTGAAGGACAGGCTCGTCAAGAGAGGTTTGACACCTTCAAAGCATTGTCTACTTGTAAGCAAGGTGAAAAGGATCCGGTTGGACTACATGTTCTAAAGATGATTGGATACTTGGAGTATCTTGTTATATTGGGTGCTGCGATTGGTCTGGAACACTCGATAGATATGATCTTACAATCTTTGAACAGCTGTTATTCTCAGTTTGTGATAAATTACAATATGAATGAGATAGAGAAGACCCCCACCTAATTGTTGGCTATTTTAAAAACTGCTGAGACCAACATTCAGAAGGCGACCCCTGCTCCCATAATGATGGTGAATAAGGTGAGTGCCAAAGGAAAGGGTAAATGGAAAGGCAAGAAGAAGATGTTATCTAAATCTAATGCTAATCTGAAACTTGCTCCTATTAAGGCTTTAAATCCTAATGGTAGTGGTGTTGCAAAGGGTGATGTTTGTCACTATTTCGAGAAACCGAGTAACTGGAAGAGAAACTGTCATGCTTTTTTGGAGGATCTGAAGAAGAAGAAGGCTTCTAGCGCTTCTGATTCAGGCATTTATTTTATAGAAGTTAATTTGTTCACTTCATCATCATGGGTATTAGATACTGGATGTGGTTCTCACATTTGTATTAATGTGCAGGGACTGCGGGGAAGTAGGACATTGACTAAAGGAGAAGTCGACCTACGAGATGGCAATGGAGCAAAGGTTACTACTATAGCTAAGGGGACTTATCATTTATCGTTGCCCACTGGGCTTATTTTAGAACTTGAGAACTATTTTTACGTGCCTGAAATTTGCAGAAACATTATTTTTTTTCTTGTTCGGACAAGGAAGGACTTTCGTTTTTGATTTAGAACAATAGTTGTTCACTTTCTTTGAATAATGTTACCTATGGAGTTGCATGTTTATTTAATAATTTATATGTTCTTGATGTTGATACTCTTATCTATAATATAAATAAAAATAATAAATGTATTAAGACTGAAGACTCAAATCAAATATACCTCTGGCATTGTCGGTTGGGCCATATAAATGAGATACGCATTTCCAAGTTACATCAAGATGGTTACTTGGATAAGTTTGATTTTGAATCATATGAATAATGCAAATCTTGTCTTATTCGCAATATGGCTAAAGCTCCTTTCACCGGGCAAGTTGAGTGGGCCACCGAATGATTAGGACTTATACATAGTGATGTATATGGTCCGATGTGTACACATGGCAAGGGGTGGCTTTTACTACTTCATAACATTTACTGATGATTTCAGTAGATATGGATATGTGTATCTTTTGAAGCACAAATCCGAACAATTTGAAAGGTTCAAAAAATATATGGCCCAAGTAGAGAAGCAAACGGGCATAAGTATAAAAGTTCCATGATCAGATCGTGGAGGAGAATATTTTAGCCTCGAATTTAAAGGTTTCTTGAAGGAGTGTGGTATTGTATCACAACTAACTCCTCCGAAACACCTCAACGGAACGGAGTTTCTGAGAGGAGAAATCGTATATTGTTGGACATGGTGCGATCGATGATGAGTCTAGTGGAACTTCTAATAAGTTTCTGGGCTATGCTCTAGAAATGGCTGTACACACACCAAACCGAGTTCCGACTAAATTGGTTCAGAAGTCTCTGTATGAGATATGGACTGAAAAACGTCATAGCATGTCATTGATGAAAATTTGGGGATGTGAGGCATTTTTGAAACGTTTAGTCTCTGACAAGCTAGGACCTAAATTAGATAAATGCTATTTTGTGGGATACCCAGAAGAAACAAAAGGGTATAGTTTCTATAATCCTACTGAGAACAAAGTGTTTGTTTCTCGGACCGTTGTGCTTTTAAAGAGAGAATTACTTTCTGAGAAAGATAGTGGGAAGACAATAGATCTTGATGAAGATCGTGAACCACATGATAATATTGAATTAGAGTTAGGACAAGAGCAGGATGCACATTAAAGTGTTAATGATAATGCTGCTCAGGAAACACAAGTTATTCGTAGATCTAGTAGGATTCGCCATGAGCCTGAAAGATATTATGGATTTCTCTTGACTCAAGATGGTGATGTGATGCTCGTGGATGAAGATGAGCCTCTAACCTATCAAGATGCTATGAACAGTCTCGACTCCAAGAGATGGCTTGAGGCCATGAAATCTGAGATTGATTCCATGTATCAAAATAAAGTATGGACTTTAGTGATCCACCCGAAGGGGTAAAACTTATAGGGTCACAACTAGAAATACTGCATTAGACATCGGCTAAAAATCAATGTTTAAAAAATTTCTAACTGATGTCTTTGGCATGTGATGTTAAATGTCACCTATCTTTGACATCGATTTTTAGTCGATGTCTATTGCAGTACTACACATCGCTTTATGGATTAATTATGATTTCTTATTCATTGATTTCTACTATTATTGCAGTATTTATAGCTGAATATTGGCATAATATGATGTCTACAATGAGAAAAACTCATAAAGTATAAGGGTATAAATGGCCCAGCAGAGCAATTTTAGTAAAAAATGATGTAAAATATAGACATTAACATCGGTATGTTTAAAAAATTGATGTGAAATACTGCATAAGACATAGCTTGTAAATTCTTAACTGATGTCTAATATATATATATATATATATATATATATATATATTGACATCGGTTCTTGTGTTTTAACAATGTAAATTGTTCTATAGGACATCGGTTCATGGTACATGTCTGATGTCTAAAAGTTGTCTGAAAGAAACATTAACATCGGTTATAACATATAACTATTCTTGGAATTGCGTTTTGACATCGATTCTGGTACTAAAATTGTTGTCTTTCTTTTAAGTTAACATCAGTCTTTTGAAGTAGAACAATGTTATATGTAGTACTTTATATTGTTTATTTTTATGAGAAGATGTAATATTTCTTTATAGACATCAGTTTTGTAGTTTTTTGTGATGTAAGCTCTAGTCATTTAACATCGATTATCTAATTTATACTGATGTATAATACCTGTTTTAACATCGGTTTACACTGGATATGTAATGTATAAAATGTCTTTTAACATCAGCTTGAAGTCGATTATGATGTTAGTTTTTATAGATTGCAAGCCTGCTTTTTATATTCATATATGAACCAAAAAATCTATATCACTTAGGTCACAAAACTACAACAGCCAAATCTATATAACGCTACAACTTCTATAAACATAGATCAGAAGTTACAATAGAAATCCAAATCCATATAAACATCGAGTACGTACTCCATCCTATTTACATTCAACTTCAATAAACTGTCAAGCTAGCTAGCCAACTCCTACTAATTAACCAAAAGCTACATTCCATAAACATCGAAATCCAACATTCCAAATCAAAAGCTACATCGAGCTAACCAACTCCTACCAATTAACCAAACTGTCAAATTCAGTACTCTACCGTTACCCATGTTAACCAAATAACACATTATCACAAAAATAATTACTAGCAATGACAAGTAGCAAGTACCACCTGAATACAATGTACGTGAAACTAGTTTAATTTCAAACTCCCCCTGCTGCTATAGATAGCAAAAATTATTACATTTTGTCATTGATACAACCAATAGCTTCCAGCCTAACCTCATCTAAGTCCTCCCTCGTGTAAGACTTCAGAGTCTTGGGTGCCCAATAAGAGATAACACAAAAATAGTGCCATTAGCGCGACAATGAGATAAAATGACATGATTGTCGTGCAAACAAAAATTAAACAATAATTGCATAAACTACATGTCATATCAGTTCTGTCCCAAAATTATTCCTTATAATAACAAGCATTTTATTTTTATTTTTTATCTATTTTAGCATGCCCATAAAGATTACACAAAACATAACATCAACATAATAAGACATGACATGCATAGAACAATAATCATAAATTGCTAAGCTAAGCATACCTTAGTAGTAAACAAGAGTTCTTTATCAGAAATTATTTCTTTCATGTATCGCATGATAATATAACCACACTCAATCTCTCCTGGTTGCTTCGGAGATCCCTGTTCCAATAAAAATATAAATTACCTCCAGAACAATATAAATTTACAAATTAAAAGACAAAAGTAAAATGTAAATTATACTTACTGCAAGATAATTTATTTTTGGAGCTTTGTTTCCCCTTCCCATTTTGGCATTGTAGGATATGAGCGCCCTACATTAGAGAATGACAGTCCATGATTCATTTTCTAAACGGAAAGTAATTAATAAAGATAGATGAAACTGTACAATATGCGGAACAGAAATATATCACTCTGATAAGGATTTTTCCAAATCATTAAAACGTGTTGGATGGGGCAAAGGATTGAGAAGGTAGACGTCACCATCCAATATTATAGCCAAAATCCAGTGGTAATTGTGTTAATAAAAAAATACACAAGTCAGATATTTTAATTAAAACTTACCATAATATATTAATTAGCATGACAAAAATTAATTAAAAATACTTATGATTATGGGGCAGGAAGTATATGCGATAACTATTACCCTCTCTCAATCGATTAACAACATAATGCTGAAATTCATTGTTCAGTGTAAACGTGGCTCCTAGATCGAAAAAGCCATATAGGACCATGTCATCATTCTTTTGCTCATTGTTAATAACTGTTTGCAAGTACCTACCATAAGAGATTTACATTGATCATCATAGTATCCTAAAAAATATGAATTAAATGAATGAAAAACAAAAGTACTTACGCCATATAGGCATATGTTGCAGCTTGTCCAATCATATCAAACTCTAACAACGCAGTTAAATTTTCATGGAATATGTGAATTATCTTCTAAGCTCCAAACACATTGGGATCACACGGAATCGGTATCGATTCCCTAGTGGATTTCATGAAAACTGTTGCATGTTTATACAAAATCTTGTATTCCACCGGCACATTCTTGTTTAGCTTCTTTTTATGGTACATGGCTTTAAGTTTCTGCAACTCACTCTTTGGTTTTGCGACCACATCATTTTTCTTTTTCTACAAATAAGTAAAGAAGAATAAGTGGACATTTATTTATAACCAACAAGCACATGTAAAAAAATATTGACATTCTTATGTAAGAAACATAGTGTCATATATAGGAAAATGACCAAATCTCGAGGCCATGCCAGCTGAGAGCCAATGGCTTGGCGGACAATCTCCATTTCACCAGGTATCGGCACACGAACTGAAGCATCTGGATGGATGTGTCCATCAACGGACACACGAACATGTCCAGGCTTTAATGGCACTCTGCGTACTGATACATTCATGGCATCCTCATCAAAATCCGTACCAAAAGCAACCTTATTCTCTATGCTATCTAGTGCAAGCTCACAAGATTGTGGACCCTACAATATAACGAGAGGTTAATTTAATTTTTGGGATGAATCATGAATCAGTATGAATTCATCTCATTGATCTATAACATTTTACCTTTTTTTCACTTGGAGGAGGGTTGTTAAAAGCAACACAATCATCATCATTGACTAATAACTCTTTGGCAATTGGTGGTTGAACCAGGACTGCTTCTTGAAGAGGTTGATAACTTGATTTGTCCGACAACATTGGAGAGTGAACATTCGACGTTGTTAACATTACCTTAAGTTTAGCCATCTCGCGCTGATTTCTTTCCAACTCCTCGGTCAGCTTTTTATCACGATTCAACAACTCTGCCTTTGTGATTGTACACTTTTTCTCTTCTAGCAAATTAAAGAACACTCTTGGAGTGACAAAACCTCCAACCCCTCGAACCCTTCTGAATGCTCAGGAGTTTGAAGTGCCGTGGTTAGTGCATCTTCAATCCCGATTGGCTGAGATCACCCTTCTCCTTCATTTCGAGTAATTCATCCTGTCAATTTTTTTTTTTTTTTTTTAAAAACATGCTTTATTTTAGTAGAATTTCCAGGATAATATAATTAAAATATTTATGTACAAGGCCATAGTTACTACTACATAAATTAACAAGAACATGCTTTGTTCTATATTTAAAAATTCATGTGATCATCGTCTTACAATTCTAGCATTCATTTCCGCTTGTTCTTCACTAATCTGCAGTGCAGAATTCTTTGGCATGCGAGCCTTCTTCCAAAAAAGTGCACGATCAGGTTTCTCTTTCTTCTTTAAGTTCCCTTTCTTAATCTGTTTAAAAGAAGAAATTTTTTAAAAGCCATTAAAACTGAAAATTGCATTCAACTTAGATATATATAGAAGCTTACTTCTTCTTCTTGCAAACCGATATACCCCTTCCTTGAAAGGCCGTGATGATACTTCCGCTGACCCACTCTATTGCTTAGTGTCTTACTTAGTGCCTGAAGCAAAACAAATTTATATTCTAGTTGCATGCAAATTGTATTTACTCAACAGCATGTATAGCATGGCAATCCTATAAATTCTACTAATTAGTGGAATTTGTTCATACCAGCCATTTGTCGTTCGTCCTTTTCGTAACAAAATTCCTCTAAAGATCTTTACCGACGTAGGCATACTTCTTAGGAGGCTTCATGATCAATTTCTTCTTTTTTCCAATATATGGTATCACAAATTTACCAGTTAAATCAGTGTTAAACTGTCTCCACTTTTCACCTGCCGATTGTAGCACCAGCCTCTCACTTTCTAGAGCAATTTTGAAAGTATCCTAAATAACAATATGTTAAAGCACATGAATTACATATGAACTACTAATTTACAAACACAATTAGATTCATATAAACAAGTACAGTTGGGACACATTTTACCTTAGTATCATCCCATAATTTTGCTTTTAAATCACGATCTACTTTTGTCTAGTTTGATATGTCGATCAGAATCATTGTCCTGGTGAGCATCCCTATGTAAGACTTTAAGGTCTTCCTAGTATTTCCAATAGGAACTCCATATATTGTATCTGATTTTGAACTTCTTTCCTTGAGCTTTCTTTACCACTACTTTATGAAGAGCAGAAACACCACGCGCAGCTCATAATCTCTTTTTTATAGATTCAGAACTAGTCACCATTTCTTGTATAGATTCTGACCTTTGAGGTTCAATTGCTTGTTGAGCATCCGACTGATCACATGCCTCTAACACGTTGACCTCAGGAACCATCTGCTTACTCTATTCGGAGTTTTTATTATCTTCTTGGAATTTTACTTTGCGGCCTCTTTTCTTGGAAACCATTTTTGTCCTTTAATCTGTATAAATATAAGAAAGCCATCAATTATATAGGCAAAACAAAGTTTTTTTGAAAACAATGGTAATGTTAGTGGCATAAAAGGGCTAACGTGGATGAATGATATTCATGTTTTAACAATGCAGTACCAAGGTAAATTAAAACACAATTAAATTAAAGTGGCATATATAGTTCATTCAATCATCCAAAACATAATTAAAGATAAGAACAGTTGATATTAAATTCAGAAAATAATAATTTCAGAGTACATCTTAAATCCAAAATACATAAAGCTACATGAATAGGGTCACTTTTTAACCCATATTGCCTTAACATTATGTCTAACACCCTCAGCGACATCATCAGTGTTGACATCAGGTCTAGGGATATTAGTGCAGAATGGAGGATGTTCCAAGGTCGTGTCTCCTAAACCATCTTCGTTATACAAGTCGTGATAATCATAAGTCGTGGAGGACAGTACAATGGACCAGGTAGCATCAACAGGATCTTCAAGATAAAAAATACTTGCTTGACTTGATCAACAGACACGTGTTTATCTTTCTTATGGCCTTGTCGACTGAAATCCACACGTGTGAAGCCAAGATCATCCCCCTTTATTCCTTTATCATTACTTGCCCATTTACACAAAAACAACGGGGCTTTGAATGCATGATAATCTTATTCCCAAATTTCTAAGATTATACCATAAAATGTCAAATAACTTTCTACAGGGTTTAAATCCTTGACACTAGAGACCTGGACCACCTTAGCAATGACAAACACCCCGCTATTTTGAACAACACGTGCATCATCTCGGTCCTTGGTAAAATATCTCACTCCGTCAACCATATGACCTTGATAAGTTAAAATTGAAAATGATGGCTTTCCATCTAGCCATCTTATCGTTTTAGAAACAGCTTCACTATTCTCCCTAATTTCATCACTAACTTACAAATATGATAACAAACACAAATAACCTATTAATATTATATTTAACTAATAATAGCCATTAATGTACACAACAATAAAGCTAACAACGAAATTAACTTTTTTTTAAAGCAATCAGCAAACAACCGATTGTGCTCTGTCATTAGCCAATGTAAACTTTTCTTTTTGCCTCGGTGAATTTCTTCTAGATATTCCTTGTGCATTATGAAAATACTGATATATTAAATAAACGTGACAAGACTAATTACTGGAAAAGGAGGAATTTCTTTAAATAAATTGAAAAAACTCACATAATGTATGGAAACACTTCAACATTATTTAAAAGGACATGTGGATGCGCCTCATCTCGCTCCTTTTTGTCCACTGACTTTATTATCACCAACTGATAATGGACCAGAAATCTTTTCTTGGTCCATTGGAATACCAGCAGTGGTGCAACTTTGCCAAAAATACTCGATGCAGAACTCTACCGATTCTTCTTTAAGGTAACTTTCTTCAATACAACCTTCTGGATAGTAACAGTTTCGAACATAACCATTCAATACTTTATTGAACCGTTCAAAGGAATACATCCATCTATAAAATAATGGTCCACATAGACATAGTTCCTGAACCATGTGCACGACGAGATCTATCATTACATTAAAAAATGACGCAGGGAGTACCTTCTCCAGATCACACAAGGTCAGTATCACATCTAACTACAACTTATTTATTTTTGACACGTCGACAACTTTGTTGCACAAAGCATTTTAAAAGAAACACAATCTTATGATTGTGACCCTAACGTGTTTCGGAAGAACAGAGCGAATCGCAACCGAAAGTAATTGTTGGAGGAGGATGTGGCAATCATGTGACTCCGGCCTGTACATATTCAAATCATGCATGGAAATACAATTTTTGATGTTGGATGAATGTCCATAAGGAAGTTTCATAGACATAAACGATGATAACATTTTCTTTTTTTCAGCCACTAACAAAGTGAAGGGGGAAGGGGGCAAATAGGTTTTCTTCTCTCCTACTTGTGGAGCCAAATCAGATCTAACACCCATTGCAATCATATCAAGACGAGATGCTTCACTATCTTTTAACTTATAACGCATATTTAGTAACGTGCAAATTAGATTATCACACATGTTTTTCTCGACGTGCATAATATCAAGACAGTGCCGAACATGATGATACTTCCAATATTCCAAGTTAAAAAAATATTGACCTTTTCTTCCATGGACTTTCTACCTACTTTGACTTCTTCATTTTCTTCCCTAATTCAAATTTGAGTTGTTCTTGTAGTGTTAGCACTTCTTCTCCGGAGAGGGTTAGACAAGCTTGCCCAAACTCTTGTTGTCCATTGAAAGTTGTTTTTTTCCTTCTATAAGGATGATGTTGAGGTAAATAATGGTGGTGACCTTGGTAGCACATTTTCCTACTATAAGTTAGATATTTTGCTACAGTGTCATCACCACAAATAGGACAACTCTTATAGCTCTTATCGACGCACCCAAATAAATTTCCATAAGCAGGCAAGTCATTTATCATCCACATTAAAATTGCTTTTAATGTGAAATAAGTTTTATTAAATGTTACACATTTGGTTGACCTTCTTCCCAAAGCTTTTTCAAATCATCAATCATTGGCTCTAAATAGATGTCGATGTTATTACCAGGCTCATGCGAACCAGGATCCAGTATCATTAACATCATAAATTTTCTTTTCATACATAACCAGGGGGGAAGATTGTAAGTAACTAATACAACTGGCCAGCAACTGTACCTATTAGATAAACCATTATTATGGGGGTTTATACCATCCGCCAACATAACCAAGCGAATATTTCTCGGTTCACTTCCAAAGGAAGGCCACCTATAATCGATATACCACATGACTTTGGCCGGAATATTAAATCGATATACCACATGACTTTGGCTGGAATATTAACCCTAACTTCACCATTCTTATTCACCTTCCAGCGAGAAAGACGATATTTAGGACACTCGGTTGCATCAGCATGTTCACCCCTGTAGAGTACACAGTCGTTCGGACATGAATGGAACTTTAAATCAGAAAGGGTTTTTTTTTGCTTTATATATATTACTAGGTAACACATTATCTTTCGAAAGGAGAGAGCCGACAAAAGAGAGGAGATCAGTGAAGGCACTATCATTAATACCAAACCTAGATTTCCAGTTATGTAATTTTAACATCGACTCTAACTTAGTGCACTCACTATCCTCGAAAAGAGCTTGATCTGCATCGGCCACAAATCTCTTAAACTGATAAAAATCATTATCGTAATTACCCGGCTTATATGTTGCTTCACAAACATCAATAGTTTCTGATGCAGCAACCTGCTCCTGAGCTTGCTCCGGAGCCGGACAACTACCATTAGATGACTTAGTGCTCCTAGAAGAGTTTTCTCCATGCCATATCCAATGAACATAACCGAGACAGAAACCATTTTCATAGATATGGCCCCTGATTATTTTTACCGAGAACTTTTTAAAATTGGCACATCGTGCACATGGGCACGGAATTCTCTTAACATCATCAGCATTTTCTTCGGCATATATCAAGAATTTTTCAACCTCTATTTCAAATTCTAAAGAATCCTTATATTTTGAAATCCATGTCTTATCCATGTTTTAGTATGACCAAAATTATAACTAACCTCATAGCCATTTTAAACATTTAGTAGCGAACAAGTACCATACTTATCTACGATTATATAAGTCGTAAAATTAAAATTATCTTATAATATGGTATATCTTATAATACTTATCTACGAGTATTATCCTTTATTATGTTTCTGGCTAAATTATTTCCCTCCGCACCATTCTTTTACATAAGTTGTGTACTTGCATTTCTTTGAATAAATTGTAATGTTCTGAGTGTAATATATTACTAGCTTAAAGTATTTTTTTAATACTATATGATTTTTTTAATTTAATTTGAATTGAAATTTTTAATTAAAATATAAAATTTGTTTATTTAAATTTTTAGTATGATATGATTTAATAATAATTATATATACACATGTATATGTTCGTGATATATTTGAAACAATATGTATTTTGGTTTGAAAAGACAATATCACCAATTGGTATATATAATTTTTTTAATATTTCTAGTTGTGTTTACAAAATACAATTATATTTTAGCTAAAATGTAACGGTTAGACGCGACATCTAGGGGTCGTTTGGTTCGTGGGCTGGTATAGGGTTGGAATCAGGAATCGGGTTAAGCTGGTATGGGTTTGGAATTTGATACCTGATATCACCTGTTTGGTTCAAAATTGGAATAGGAATGATACTCTTACC
>PHNY01289292.1:2203-15808 GCA_003724115.2 Anethum foeniculum | reverse complement strand
ACTTGTCCAGTTTGTGATAATTAACCAAGTGAAAATCACTCTTGGCGCAACCAAAAGCTACACCCTTGGCGCCACCTGCATAGAAGAGGATTTTGGCTAAGTTAAAGTTCTCTCTAGGCGCAACCAAAGGCTCTACACCCTTGGCGCCACCAAATGCCTTAAGGATTTCCATGATTGATGCAGCACAATAAATTAACTTGGCTGAAATTTAGCCACGTAATTTATTTGTGAAAAGTCTACGCTTTAGAAGCAGAAACAATTCATTTCTGTTGATATTCTTCTTCAGCTGCCAACTACAAATACGAGAGCTCCATTGAAGGCGATTTATTTTCAAAATCTTGTATTTGTACTGTTAAGCTGTCGAATTTATTGTAGCTAATCATTCTTGATTAGAGTGTAGCAAACTCAAGGTTTATATTAATCAAACGATATATTCCTTGAACTTGTTTGTATTTATTTTGATTCTGTAACTAAACGAAGAACTCGAAACGAAATCGAAATAATTGTGAGTATTGTATTCAACCCCCCCTTCTACAATACTTTGGGACCTAACAACCATTGATCTGCAAAAGATATAGAAAAGAAAAAAATACATATAAATATGTCAATTAGGCTTATGAACACAATCTTAACCATGCAATGGAATTCACAAAAGAAGATAAGAAGAAGTTAATAAAAAAATAAAAGGATAATAACGTATCCAACTACTTGAATGCGGAACCGTTTTATATGAGTTTAAGAAAACATACTTATGATTTTGTTCATAGAAAAATTAAAATATTTACAGTTCTATATCGAATGAAAACATGATTACAATTATATTTTGATTATTGTTCTACTAAAATGATATGTTAAAATAAATTTTTAATCGTATGTTTGCGATATAAATTTGAATCTTATCGACCCCAAGAGAACTTATTACATAATAATTAGAGACTCTTACCAAATATTAAGAAATCATTAAATAAATTTTCCAAATACCCAACCTTGCTGCTTTAGTTGTCTACAACTTCAATGGAACTGCTGAGAAAAATTATAACTTAAAAGGCAAATTAATACATATGGCTATTTTATTGTCAATCTGATAACGATTACGACAATGGACAATGGACAGGACAATGCGCACAGTATGAAACTCAATCTCATTATACATATGACATGTTTAAAAAAATTCACCAAGGCCTCGGAAGTGGAAAAGAATTTTTTGTGCTGAAAAGAAAAAGGAAATGAAATGAAAAAGAAAAAAGAATTTCACCAAAGTTTAACCCCTATTTTATTTGGATGAAGGGTTAGGATACAAGGATTGTAATGATAGAAATGAAAATGATTTTCAGAATTAGAAATTGATTAAAACTAATTTTAGGAAACAAAAATTGTATTTTAAAAATTAAAGTTTAAATTTTAAATAAATTTTATATTGGTAGATTAGTCAAAAACATTGATATATTATAAACCTAAAATTTAATTATTTAAAACATATTTTATTTTATTAACTTTCAGTATTAATAATATCTATATATATATATATATATATATATATATAATAGAGCAACTATGGGGTTAGATGAGACAATTTATTCAACGTAAATTGACGGTTATGCCCTTCAAGCTGTGAAATTACATTTTAACCCCTATTGTATTTATTTTATATTTAATATTCATTAATAGATAATTTGCATTAAAGCATACTAATTACTTTATATTTAATAGTTATATATATACATATATACACACACACACACATACATATATACATACATACATACATACATACATACATACATATTTATGCCTATCTTATTCTAAGTGATGTGTATCGTATAAAATGTAATTAAAAATTAGAGATTTTGAAATAATTAAAATTATAACATGATTTCATTATATCAAATTTTAGTAACACGAAACAATTTCATATCATATTAATTACGGTTTAAGTGGCTGACGAAAAAAAATCATCTCTAACTAATTTAGAGTACGCTTAGAACAAATTTTGTATAATATTTTTTTAAAAAATATATATTATATAATATAATTATTCATGACATACTATAAAATATTAGATACTTACTTACAAATAGACAATATATCGAATCGTCTGCAAGTTGACAGTATATAGTTATATCTACACCATGCACGTCTCTTACGCGCGAAATTCCTACCAATACGATGCAAAGAACATATTATGTAGTATCAGATATTTACCGACAAGGCGACAATAATGTATTCACATCTATAGACTTTCTGTGAATAACCAAAAAAAAAAGCTTTTAACCTCACAACTGCTATCAATAACTTAAAATTTCAAATATTTCAGATATAAACCGAAATTAATAAAAAATGTACATAATATTTTATAGCACGCCCGTGCCTCGCACGGGCTATAAAGTTAGTTCTATATAATACCACAATATAGGGGTTCAATGAGCAAATTTAATCATAAATGTTGTATTTAATATTCATAAAATATTCATTTCAACCATTAATACTCATTTATTATTACATAATTAATACTTATATTTATATATAACTCATTATCATATAACAAAAATTTAATGATTAATACTTTCATTGATATTTATTAAATATTAGCTTCAACCATTAATATCTATTCATTTCAATTAACACGTCATTAATATGCATATTTATATTTAACTCATTATTATATATTCATAATAGATACATATTTATTTTATAAACAAAAATTTAGTATAAATCATTTAGATGATAATATGTAATATTTATTTCACCTCATCATTCATTTATTAAAATCTATTAATTGTTGCATAATTAATATGCATATTAATCTATAACTCATTATTATGTAGTGATTATAAATACATGCATGCATACATGCATACTCATAGATACATACATAAATACGTGCGTACGTACATACATACATATATACATACATACATTTATGTGAATATATAATAATATTTTAGTTAGTGATAAAATTGTTTTGGTATAAAATAAAATTGTACTTATCTTTAACCTAAGTTTAAATTCTGAAAATCAAAACTCGTACATTATTAATTATCAAATTAATAATATAAACAAGTGAATTATAAATGATAAATAAAAATAAATATTTATAATTTTAAATTTCATTAAAACATCAAAAAATACTTTGAATTAGATTTATGTCTGAATAGTAGGTATATATATATATATATATATATATATATATATATATATAATACTAATAATAATATCAATAGTTATATGTGAGAAACTTCATTACAAAATCATATTATTTTATGAGTTATTGCGCTATATAACTAAAATAGGAAAAAGACGGTCCAAATTGCTGAATATGGGATAGATGTGACCAGAATGCCGAGCAAACACAAAAAATCAAGTGACGTATCAACTACATACGTCATGCTAATGAGCGTATCTTTGTGCCACGTAAATCTAGATATTGAATCAACTCTCATATGCGAACATCAACAACGTATTACATTCATGTGCTAAATAGAATTTCGTACAATTTTTATACAGTAGAGGTAACGGCGTACACGAGAAATGTAGAGTGCTTACTCTTTGAGGGAGTAATCATGTACATAAGATATGATAGTAAAACTCACATCTATTTCAATAAATTTGTGTATATTTATTATTTAAGTCTTCAAATTATTCATAAAAGTTATAAGTATAAGGGTGTGGACAAAAAGAATAACACTAACCGAGGACGGAAGAGAATTAATGGTGTTAAGTGAGATTTGATATGACTCAATTCATTCAATTACTCGTAACAATGAGTTACCAAGTATAAGTGTAAATATGGACAAGAAAGAGAAAAAAGAAGAAACACCTTGAGAGAGGTCGTTGGAGAAGGCTATAACAAAAAAAGAAGAAGGGAATGAGGTTGAGGGGAGAGATGAATACATATTTCTGTGTATATTAACATAAGATAGATTCGCTATTGTGGTTAGCGCATTAGGTGGGTATTTAGGGCCAATAAACCGAAAACATGTATATTAGGTCAATGTATACCTAAAAATGGGTATATATCGATTATTTTCTCTAATTTTATAAATAAGTGGTAGTATATTTAAATTATTATAGAGTTTATTATTACAAAAATATTGTTGTTTGTCATCAATTTCAATGATTTTCGTCACACCATATCAATGATATTTCGTTACACGATTTGCTAATGTATACCATATGTCACACTAATACTACTATTTAGATCCACTATATAAATTTATGAATTAAATATTAAAAAAGATATCAACTGAAAAATGTATGTTTTAAGCATTTACGTGCATTGTAACTGTTCATACCTCTTATTAAATAAATTGTATGCACCCCTGTCATCCTTTAAGTATTAATTATGTGGTACAAATTAGTTCAAATTCACATAAAGATAATAATATAAGGAACTTTCATGTATATAAGTACAATACAAACTTGTAGTGACATCAAGTGTTGTGTTACTCATTAATAACATTTCTAACACATAAACACACAAAATAATTCCGATCACATTCCTAACCTACAAAAACAAAAAATAATTCTGAATAAATCAATACTTTGTACATATTTAGAGTATGTCCACGCATGACACTGGCTAAAGATTACACCGTGTCTAAGTAGTGGACCTCCAAAATATATTCTTATTTTACCTTATCGCCTATAGTGATTAATGCATCATTCTCTTTCTCAAGTGTTGCTGCTTACTTTTTTGAAATATTAAAAATTTATGAATTAATTAATAAAAAAAGACATTGTAAACTTTAGCTTATAGTATTTATAAAACATAGATCATATTGGTTTATATTGTTGTTTGGCTACGTGACCTACGTCCTTACACGCCAAAGCGTGAAAAAATGGTATCGACTAAAACGGATAACCTTGATAATGATTCTGTATCAAATGCAACTAGGAGGCGCCTAGCATGTCCCGAAAAGTGTATTTATTAATATTAAACGAGGGAAGGGGAAGAGTTATTAAGGTCAAGAATAAAAATTCTGGAAGACTTATATTCAAATAAAAATTATAATATAAACTACTATAATCTGTAGTAGTACAAACAACCACAAACATTTTTACAGCAACCTCCATGGATCGCCCTCGGCAGTGTACAACAATAAATATCACTATAAATGTTGTTTCAACTTAATTTCAAATGTCGAGGAACATGTCATTCACCAATGTTACCCCACCCCAAAAATTACTCCTCATATATACAAACAAATACATCATCCGTCCACCGAGCGATAACATGAACATATAGTTAATAACTGGAGATAAAAAAAAGTGCAATATAAAACATGCTCGTGCATTGCACTGGAGCTAATTCTAAATTAGTGCACATTAATTTACTTTCAAAAATTCTTGTAACATTATTCTATTAAATAAGAAAACAAGAGTATACGTGGATAGTAGAATTGGTGGGTCCGGTACTTTACGTGAACCCCGTTGCATTGCGTGCGAAACAAATACTATCATCTTCCAATATATTGGCTCGAGCGCAACACCCCGATATGGGGTGTTGAAATGTCTTGCAAATGTAGCTACAATCTAACCCTTCCCTACCCCCTTTTAACCTAACCCTCCCTCCTGCAAAATTTACCCAACAAGAATTTTGAAATCTGAACCCCTCCCAGCCCTGCGCACCCCTCCCAGCCCTGCGCAGCCTCTGCCAACCTACCATCCAAACACACTCTAAAAGTCAAGGCTGCTAGTCCGACTTTTAACACAATCGCATTTTGCTAATTGTTTTTTGCAATGTAAACGTAGTACAAGTAAGTAAGAAACTTCAGCACAAGTGGATTCATACAAGGTGTGCTAAACAATTAAACAATAAAATAAAAAATAAGTAGGGTTAGTTCGAGTTAAAAATAAATAAAATTAAGCCCGCAGTTGAGGAAAGAGCACGAGATATACAATTATTTGAGTCATTTCTCTTGTTTCAAATAAGATTCACCCATCACTGATTCCGTATTTCTGTTCTAGCAACAGGTATTAGTTGTTTGAATAATTGAGTAAACCAGGGTTTGGTATTCTTAATTTAAAAAATAAAAAACTTATTTTCGGAAAATGTATATATATATATATATATATATATATATATATATATACACACACTCTTTTTTTATCTTTTTTATAAAGAAATAACTTATTTTTCTATTTTGAAAATAATATTTTATAATAATTTTTTATATTTAATATATATATATATATATATATATATATATTATAAAAAAATAAGTTATCTATTATTTTTATTAAGAAATTATATCCTTATAATATAATATGCATAAGAGGGATCTTATCCAAATATTTGGTTATGTACTACCAAAGTAATAAGGACCGTTAGATCTTGAATTAAATAGATGATAACCGTTGGATCTAAAATAAGGGAATATTCTATTTTCATAATCTAAATCAAAACTAAGTAGGTCTTCTAAACTGAATAGGTTAGTTAAGTATGTATCCTAAATCGAGCTGAGAATATTCTATTTTCATAATATAAACCAAAACCAAGTAGGTATTCTAAATTAATGGTTAGTTAAGTATGTATCATAAATCGAATAGATTACTTAATACAAAATTCATAACTATTTATTATTTAATATTATGTTCTCAGCTAAAATATCAATATTCACCTGATTTTTTTATATAATTCGTGTTTTTACGAATTATATGAAATATTACAATGTTCTGAATTTTTAAATATATTAATTATCAAAAGAAATACACAAATAAAAGAACCGTACAACTTGTACATTGCACGGGCAATAAGCTAGTATTAAAGATGGAGCACAAGTGCTTGCAATATTAAATTTAAACCAGCCGACTATATATGGATTGTAAAGCAGCAACAAGTCATCATAGTCCTGACCAGATCTTTTTACCTCGGAAATCTTTAAAAATATATTGCTGGGAACTACTAGCTTTTCATTTGGCCATGTAATTAAATCTAGTAGCTAATTAAATATTTAAACAATTTCAATTCATAAAATGTGTGCTAATTAAATATTTAAATAATTTCTATTCATAAAATGTGTGCTAATTAAATATTTAGGTGTGCTAAAGAATTTTAAAAGACAGCCAAGAAAACATGCATGTGGAATTAATGTAATCGTAATAAATTATATTTTTATTATATAATATGCATAAGAGAAATTTTATTCGAAATTTTTGGTAATCATGGCCCTGACTATCAATGTAATAAGGATCGTTTGATCTTGAAATAAATAGATGATTGCCATTGAATTAAAATAAAGAAATATTCTATATTTTCATGATCTAAGACAAAATTAAGTAGGTAATCTAAGTTGAATAAATTATTTAAGTAGATATCCTAAATTGAATAGAATACTTAATGTAAAATTCGTAACTGTATTTTCTTTTCAGTTTCTGAATAGTTTTACATAGATAATACATTTTAAACCATCACTGGATTAAAGATTATTTAGTGAGTTTCGCGCGGACTGTAAAATCGTCAAAATTTGAATTCTAGAATTCAAGAGCCGAAATAAATCAAAAGAAACACGATAAATTTTTTTAGGGTTCAATACTCTCTACTAATATATTTAAATTTATTATATATAAATTCATATTAACAAAAACTAAAAATAAAAATCTTATTATTAACAAATTAATATATTTTATTTATAATTTCTTACAATATAAATTTATTATTTAACTTTTAAGAATAAATTAATATATAATATTTATATTAGTAAATTTATGTACATTAAATAAAGTAAATATTTAATTTATTATTTTCAAATATATTAATAAACACTTTGATTAAGAGTTGGGGGAGAATTTTGATATTGTGCTCGCAAAAAAGTACGTGTAATGTATAAAGTTTTGATGACGATGGTAAGAAATTATTAATTGTATCTTGATTTATTATTTAGTAATATGCTTTATTATATTTTGAGCAAAATTATCAATCTCTGCAAGGTTTTTTATATAATTTGTATCTTGCGATTTTTATATAGATGTCGCAAATTTTTTTAATATATTAATATAATCAATATCTAACTTTATAATACCTGAGTTAACCACACTATTGAGTTATCCAATCAGAAAATTTTACATTAGTTTCTATACCAGAGACGAGTTCTAAAATTTTGACCAATAGTATTGTATTAAAAAAATTCCTTATTTACTTTATCATCCAACAATAGTAACTGTAGTTAGTTAACAATTTTAATTTAAATATAGAAATTACTTGATTTAATATATTCATCAATTAAAAATTATGAATAATTTTACAACTAATCAGAAAAGAGTATTTATTTTTTAACAACGCTACAAAAAAAAGTTACCAATTTTTCTAAAGTAACATGATTAAAAGATTCCATTTTATAATCCTTAACTAATATAGTTAAATAGAATACATATCTTTTAATGTAATTAACGAATAAGGAAGTTATTTCGTAATTAATTATTCTTTATACCAAATTTAACATAGTCCATCCTAACAAATATGATTCGTTTAATTTATGACATGTATTTACATGACTAAAATAATCAGCGATGATTCGGTTAATTAATCTGAAAATTGAATTATTTTAGAACAATAAAAAAGAAATTCTAAATTTTATATCAATCATATTATATTAAAATTTTCCTTATTTACCATTGACATCCAATTATACTAACCATAATGAATTAATAATTATAATTTAAATATCGTAATTATTTAATTTAGCATATTCATATATTACATATTTTTATATGCCAAAAGATACTTATATATTTTAATTAAAAAAATTATCGGGCTATGTTTGATTTTAGTTTATCTCTCCTCTTTTCATACATATCCTTCCTTCTTATAATATCCGAGTCTAATTATGTATGCAGTTAATCAATCAGGAAATTCTGAATTATTTTAGATCAATGAATGAGAACTTCTAAATTTTAGACCAATCATATTATATTAAGATTTTCCTCATTTATCATTGTCATCCAATTATACTAACTATAATTAGTTAAATACTCAAATTTAAATATAGTTTTAATTTAATTTAACAAATTCATATATTACATATTTTTATATGTCAAGAAGTACTTAAATATTTTAATTGAAAAAATTATCGCCATATTAAAAAATTTACTTATTTATCATTAACATCCAACTTTAGTAACTTAGTTAGTTAATAATTTTAATTTAAATATAGAAGTTACTTTACTTATTATATTCATCAATTAAAAATTATTAATTATTTTACAATCAATTAGAAAAGAGTATTTATTTTTTACAACGCTATCAAAAAAAACGTTACCAATTTTACAATTCTAAAGTAACATGATTAAAACATCCCACTTTTATAATCCTTAACTAATATAGTTAAATATAATATAAATCTTTCAACTTAATTAACCAAAGTTATTTTGCAAAAAATTATTCCTTATACAAAATTCAACATAGCCTCTCCTAACAAATATGATTCATTCAATTTATGACATGTATTTACATGACTAAAAATAATCAACGGTGATCAGTTAACCAATCTGAAAATTGAATTATTTTAGACCAATTAAAAGGAAATTCTAAATTTTAGACCAATACCATTATATTAAAATTTTCCTTATTTACCATTCTCATCTAATTATACTAACCATAGTTAGTTAATAATTTTAATTTAAATATCGTAATTATTTAATTTAACATATATTTTAATTAAGAAAGATACTTATATATTTTAATTAAAAAAATTATTGAGGTATTTGGATTTTATTTCATCCCTCCTCTTTCCCTACATATCATTCCTTCTCATAATATCTAAGCCTAATCATGTATGCAGTAAACCAATCAGAAAATTTTGAATTATTTTAAACCAATAAAAGAGAACTTATAAATTTTAGACCAATCACATTATATTAAAAAATTCCTTATTTAATATTGTCATTCAATTTTACTAACTATAATTAGTTAACAACTCTAAACTAAATATAGTTGTTATTTAATTTAACATATTCATATATTACGTATTTTCTATTCAAAAAAAAATTAATATTTTAATTATAAAAATATTGGGTTATGTTTAATTTTATTTTATCTCTATATTAAGTTCTAAAAATGAGATTTTGATGAATTTACAGCCCACCCGAATCTCATGAAATTAACTTTAATTAAATGATGGTTTAAAAATTACTAACCAAATGAAGTGATTCAAAAACTAAAGATAAAAGACAGGTATAAATTTTGCATTAAGTATTCAATTATATTTAGAACGACTACTTATTTTTTGTTTAAATTATGAAAATATAGAATTTTATTTTAGATCTCAAACAAAAAAAATTTGTTTTCGATCGAACAACTATCATCTGTTAATTTCAAGATCTAACGGCCCTTTGAAAGTGTTGATGAAAAATTAATCAAATTGGCGTTACAACAAATAAAAAGAATGAATTTTCTTAGCAAAATAAAAATATCTATTTTGATTTTATTTTGACTTCTAGAAATTAGATTGTGACGATTTTACAACCCATGCGAAACTCACGAAATAATATATAATTAATTGATGATTTAAAAAGTAGCATATAGCTAGAATAATTTTAAAATCGAAGAGAAAATACAAGTTCGATTTTTTGCATAAAGTATTCAATTATTTTAGACGAATGACATAGCACTCTCTAGACCAATCACCTTATATTAAAAAATTTCCTTATTTACAATTTTCATCCTTCTGCACTAACCAGAGTTAGTTAATTATTTTAATTTAAATACAATAGACACTTGATTTATATACTATTATATTAAAGACGAAACATTGAAAGTTTCGTTGGTAGTCTGATCACTCATGGTTTGGTCAATTAATTCACAGCCGTTAGATATTTCAAATCAGATTGATTGTAATCGTTAGATCTAATCTTAAAAAAAATTCAGATCCACGATATAATTATATTTAAAATAAAACAAATATAAGGTAATATGTAGTTTTTTTTTAATTAGAAAAGGCAATTGTATGGGTGCTATTATACATATTGTTTTATTATTTAATAATTAAAACAAATGACCGAAAATCGGAAACCAAAATTCAACTAAAACATCTCTTTTTCCAAAAATATCACGGACAAATCTTGTAAAATAATAATATTATAACTACTAATATCTAACCAATTATCTTTTTCAACTAAACATGACACAGTTTTTATTATTTCTAACTTAAACATTTTCTTTACCAAATAAGTAACTGATTACCCTTTCCAACTAAAATATTAATTACATTTTTCAACTAAACATGTCAACTTTTCTACTTTTCCTAACTAAAACATCTCCTTTTCCAAAAATATCACGGTTAACTAAAACATCTCTTTTTCCAAAAATATCACGGGCACATTATTTAATATAATAAAAAAAATAATATTATAACTACTAATACCTAACAATTACATTTTCTATTAAACATGCAACTATTTTTATTTTTTATTATTGACAACTACTATATTAATCCTAATTATTATAAAACTAATTACGTTTTCCAACTAAAACACGTTACCTTTTTTTCCTAACTAAAAACACCTCATTTTTTCAAAAAAATCACGGGCAATTATATTTAATAAAATAAAATATTAGAATTACTAATAACTACTATTTTAATCATAATTAGTATATAAATCAATTATCTTTTTCAACTAAAACACGTTATATTTTTTTTTTATTTTTTCTAACTAAAACATCTTCTTCTCCAAAAATATTACGAACAATTCTATTTAATAAAGTAAAATAAATATTATAAATACTAATAACTAATCAATTAAAATTTTCAGTTAAAACACTTTACCTTTTATGTTTAAATACAAATTTGCTATTTTTTCAAAATAACACATGCATTTCTATATGATTTCAGTTTAAATTAAATTTCAAAGTAATATAATATTAAAGTAAATCCGTGCATCGTACATCTATACTATATTATAATAGACGAAACATTGAAAGTTTGGTAGTTGGTCGTTTGGTCGGTCGGTCGGTACGGTACTTGCTGAAATTACTCAATTACCCTTACTTAATAATTTAATTTTCTTTACTTAATTAGTATATATAAACCAATTACCTTTTTTAAGTAAAAACACATTATCTTTTTTGTTTCCCCGAACTAAAACACCTCTTTTTCCAAAATATTAAGGATAATTCTATTTAGTAATATATTAAAATTAGNCAATTACCTTTTTCAACTAAAACATATTACTTTTTCTATTTAAAATAACAAAACTTGCTCTTTTTACGAAAATAACACGGGCAATTCTAATTTATAAAATAAAATAATAATATTATAATTAGTAATAATTAGCCAGTTACATTTTTTTAGCTAAAACACAATATTTTTTTATATATTTCAAACAAAATACCTTTATTTCTAAAAATATGACAAACATATACTCCCTCTGTCCCAACCATTTCTTTACAGTTTCCTTTTTGGGATGTCCCATCCAATTTTTTACATTTCAAAACTTACCCAAAATAGTTAATGGGTCCCACCACTTTCTCACTTTTCTTTCCTTTTCACACTACTTTTTACTCCACTATATTTCTTTTATACATTAAAAATCAATGGGTCCCACCACTTCACCCACTTTTCTTTCTCTTTTCTACTACTTTATACATATTTCTTAACCTCCGTGCCCAAACCATATGTAAACAAATGGCTGGACGGAGGGAGTACATTTTAATATATAATTATTATTAAACCATGTCATTTAAAAAAATTTAAACCAATAAACTTTGATTTTTAAAAAATTTTCATTTAAATTAAATTAAAAAATCATGTAATATTAAAGAAAATCCGTGCATTAGACGATTCATTGAAAGTTTTGGTTCAACAATTTTCGATTTTCGGTCTTTTATCAATAATATTATGGTAACTAATAACTAATTAATTAACTTTTTCAAATAAAACAACAATTACCTCTTTCAACTAAAACATGTTAACTTTTCTATATTTTACAGCTAAAACATCTTTTTTTCCAAAAATATACGGGCAACTGAAATATCTCATTTTCAAAAATATAATGGACAACTAAAATATCTCACTTTTCCAAAAATATCACGGGAAAGTCAATTTAATAAAGTAGAATAATAATATAATTATTAATAACTGACAAATTACATTTTTTCATATCACATGCAATTGAAATATCTCTCTTTTCTAAAAAATATCACAATCAACTAAAATATATTTCCCACGGGGAATCTATTTAACAAATAATAATAATAATATGGTATTAAAATTTTTCAATTCAAATTAAATTAAAAAATAATATAATATTAAAAAAAATCCATGCATAAACTACACATTGAAATACACATCAAAAATACAAATCATAAATACTACAAACTCATCTTCTGGTCGATAATAAAATATATAAAATCATTACCCATTCCTTTTTATACCTTTATAATAGGTCTAACTATTTTTAAAAAACTGTTACCAAATTTAACATATTTAATTATTTTAAAGTTATATTTTAATTAAATAATTTGTAATTATTCAAATTTAAATACATACTTTAGAATCTATTTATTCTTTCAATTAATAGATTCAGTACGATATTAAAATACAAAACATTGAATAGGGAATATTAAAAGTAACTTGTCTATCGTTGAAGATATAACTATTATACTAAAAC